>CM040241.1:53289306-53461247 GCA_022545495.1 Chrysanthemum lavandulifolium
CCCACAAACACACAAAGAAATCTCAGTTTCATTCTCACTCAGAAAACACACACTACCAAAATCATCCCCTCTCTCTCATTATCTATAAAAGAACACGCATCATCACCTCAACTGCCACAACCGCCTCCGACGCCTTCTCCGCTACCACAATCATAGATCTTCTAAAAAACATTTGTTCGTCACAAAAATAGTTATCGGGTACCCGCCGCCGCATTGCGCGGATACCCTTCTAGTAATAACATAATATATATGACCGTTTTTTGGATCGAATATATAATCCAGCATATGCGTTTACTGAAAACACAAGAGAAAGGAGCACCACATTAAGATAACCCATACAAATGTTAGCTTGTGGGTTTTCTATTTTTCTATGCGAATTACAAGTTTTTTCGATGATAATTTCAGGCATAACGTCAAGTCCGGCAATACAACTACTTTAATTGTTGTACCTTGAGAAATAGGCGCCGAATCTGTTTTAAGGAAGCATGTCAAATACGTGCCTCAATCATGCTCTTGAATTCGGTTATATCTAATTCGCAGGTTTTTATCTTTCTATATAATTCTTCGATTCATAATATCGTTTACAAATTTTGTTTTATCTAGTTATAGTGGTGTTGCATTATATCATTATTATTATTTCTAATTATGGTTTGCTGAAGGCTCATTGTAAACATTGGTTTAAGTTTTTGAAACCAGATTCCAACTCGATGTTGAAGGGGCATATCAAGAATTATTGCGAAGCACTCAAATCCAATCTGGAACGGGATCAAGCATCTATGTCACGAGAGAGGGGTATTTTTGCATACGAGGCGGATCAGGTTCGACAGCAATTTGCGGGCTTTGTGATTCAAGAAGTTACACACGTTATAAACTTGGTTGTGCAAGACGAATTAGCAAAACCCGAAATAAATATGCTAAAAATGCTTTTGATGACAATATACGACACTTACTAAAATCTTGACAAGAGATAGCAAGAACGACAAGATCCTCACCACTTTGACCAGAGATAGGATTCCTATACAAATGTGGTTTCATGTGCTCAAACAAACACTGAGATGTCTTGGTATGCATATTGGAAACAAATAAGGCAAGTGGAATGTGACCCTCGTTGTTGGTGGCTAATAACAATTTTGTGTTTCTTTCCACCAACATGTCGACAACTTCCATGTTGCCACCAATAGCAGCAACATGAAGAAGAGTACTTCCATTGGAATTTTTCAAATTATTTGATGTGTTCTCTTTCAGTGTCATTTCCAACAATTTCTCTAATAATTCATGATTCTTGGTAGAAGAACCCACTGAGTACTGTGTTTCCATTATTCGTGAGTTTGTCCAAGGGGTTAAGACCAAATGCTGCTAATTTTTCGATTGCCGGATCTGTATATCCTTCTATAATAAGATCATAAAGCCGTTGCTTCTCCATTTCTTTCAAGGTCTTCTCCCAGGGGTCAAGACTTTCGTCTTTCGATTTTGCATCTTCAGATACTGACATCACTTCTATTTCTGATTCTGCTTGTCTTGTCGATAATTTTGTTTCTACATGATCAAATTTCCAATTTGGTTTTCAAGGTTAAGAAAAACAAGAACATAGAAGGCATGGGTTATTTAAATCACCAAGGATTTCAAACACCGAACTAAAGCAAAGACGCACATATATACTATTGCTTTAGATTTAACGCTCAATTGGTAACAGCATCTCAAAGGTATGTACTTGAATTTACACCAAGTTGGTTCCCCTAAACAATAACTCATGCATGTCTTAAACTAAATTAAAATATTTAGAAAAGTAAGAAACCCAACTTACTAAAATTAACCATACCAATTAGGTATGTCAATCACTATCTTAAACTAATATCAAGAGGTTACTTTAGGGCCAAGCGGTGTAGAGTGACAATTATGATGAAAGTGTAAAAATAAAAAGCACATCTCTAAAAACCGTTAGTATTAAATTAAAAGGAAGTTGGTTGTTGTAGAAGACTTTTGCATAAAAAGATAAACCAAGAAAGCTTTTGCTCAAGAAATACCTCAATTGCAAAAAAAAAATCTTTCCAAAAGTTTTTTGTTTGTACTTAACAGTTATAAAATAATAAGTTAGGTGAGAACCGAGAAGTACATTATTCATCAAGTAATTGCTTCAAAGTTTCATGAAAAATTTTGCGTTCGAATGATTAAAAAAATTGAAAATTATTTGCTCAATAAAAGTCATCCCTCAAATCACTCAAATCACTATTGGAGATACTCGGAGCGCTACATAATTTTAACTATTTCTCTAATTCACAAACCAAACAAGTAAAACTTAGATTAGCCATGTAGAGATTGTACCTTGTGCTCGTTCACGAAATAAAGGATCGTAAGTACGTTATAGTTCATCCCATAAATCTATTGCAGCGAAACCTGTCTTCTCTTGCATGTGTGTGAGATGATTGACAGCTTTCCCGGCTGCTTCTTCAGGAAGTGAACCAAAAATCCAACCTTTGACAAGCGAATCTGATATAATCCATGCCTCCAGGTCTCCCACTTTCCCCTCCCCATTCCCCGCAGGATGTGGGAACTGACCGTCGATGAAACCATACATTTGATGACTCTTTAAGAGGCATAACATCTGTGTTATCCACATATTATACTTATTCTTACCGCTCAGCTTCAGTTCAGTGGCGGATCCAGAAGAAAATCTAAGGTGGTTCCTTTACCTAGTCGAAACAACAAGATAAACAAATCAACAGACAACAGGTCAATGGGTCGTGTTTAATTATGTCTTATCGGGTTACTGTATAACACAAGCAACTTAATCACAAATTTTTCATGCAAAATCCGTTGATTATAATGCATATTTAATAATTAGGGATTGAGTCGTAGAATAACGATTTCTTTAAAGTGTCCCATTCACGACGCGTGTCTTTTTAAGTCGTAAAATAGTAATGTACTTTCCATAAGTGTCCGTTATAATGCGTGCACTTTTTTGTCGTAGAATATGATATCTTTTCATAAGTGTTCCAATTTAGTGCGTGGGGTGGCGTCTTAAAATTGGAACACTTATCAAATATGACGCACTGCGAATTGGAACACTGGAAAATACGTTCTTGTTCTACAACTTTAAAAAGACACGATCTTAACGGGACAACTTGGAAAGTGCATTGTTATTCTATAGCTTAAAAAGTACGTGTACTGCAGAATGGGACACTCAAAAAGACGCGTTCTTTTTTCGACTCAATCCCTAATAATTACAACAAGGAGGAGTACCTTTAAGTTGCACTGGGTTCCTATTCAAATAATTCATATAGAAGTTAAAATAGTTAGGAGTTTGCTTTGATATTATACCTTTTTGAATGTTTGATATTTAAGCTTAAAAACTTTAAATAAGAAACACATTTCAAATATTAAAAAGATGAAAATAAAAAGAAGAAACACATACATATTTATGAGTTAATTGCATTTTGGTCCTTGTGGTATGGCCCAATTGCGGGTTCGGTCTCTAAAACTTTGAAAGTCGATGATGGTCCTCATTTTGAAGTTTAAAATGCATTTTGGTCACTGTCGGTGTGAAATGACCAAATTACCATTGTCTTCTGCAGAATAAGACAAAGGGTATTTTAGTCATTTCACTTTATCCAGGACCAAAATTGCAATCAAACTTCAAAATGAGGACTATCATCTAACACTTTCAAAGTTTTAGAGACTAAACCCGCACTTAGGCCATACCATGTGACCAAAATGCAATTAACTCCATATTTATAGTAAAAATTTTGTGGGACACACAGCTACCCAACCACGATGCAAAGCAAGAAACAAAAAAACTTTGGGCCATTTAAAATTTACTAGATCCAAAAATAGGCTACTTCAAAACTAAAATTCCTAGTCAAAAATTGCTAAGTGCAGACAAAAACAGCTACCTTTTACAAAAATTTTGTCATTTTGTGCTTTCTAGACTCTAACCTAGTTTCTTCTTCACCAATTTCATCTTCTTCTTTCATATTCTTCTTCTCCACAATAATGTCCGATCATTTTATTCATTCTTTATTTATGTAATAATTAGTTCTAAGGTGGTTCCCACGTAATTTACAAGGTTGGTCCTATAAAAAAAATTATATTGATTCTAAAGGTTTTTCCGTCCAAGGTGGTTCCCGGGCACCACTTAAACATGCCTAGATCCGCTTCTGAGCTTCACGGTAAGAGCAATCACAACAATAACTTGAGTTATAAAATAACACCAGTCACGTTAGCGCGACATCAGCTTTAACATTTCACCTTAACATCCCCCAAAAACACCCACATCAATAACATCTCAAGTTAAACTTTAACATTTCATAATTTCAATTTCAACATCTAAACTAAAACAAACACTTCATTTATTAAACTAAACATATCATTAAAATTGAAAACATATTACAACACGAAATTAAAAAAAATAAATTACAACGAAATAAAAAAACACACTGCAAATTAAACGTTACAAAAAATTAAAGGAAATGACGAGAATACAATCTAGTGACGAGGTTGCAAGTTATATTTTTATTGATTCGTTCTTTTTCGCCATTGATCCAATCCACGACATACGGATCTTTGCCTTCGATGTCCGCCATCAAAACTTCAACCTCCAACCTTGTTATTATTTCATCTTTTTCCTTGTTGGGCGATACGCATTGCGGCGTTTCGCGCTTGATCGATACTGTTTGCCATAGTTTCGGTGAAATAAGTTGGCGAGCCTGTTCCTCCAAAGCTTGTTCCCCAAAGACTTGTCGTGCTCTCGGATCTTGATTTCTTGATAGCACGTTTCTTTCCATGGGGCGTGGTTGTTCATCGTGACCAAACAAAGCCTCGTTTGTTTAACTCGGACATCGCCGGTTAAATCAACCGGTTCCGTGTCCCATTTCTTGAATAACGCAAAACCTCCCAAGCATCATCGAGCAAACGGTCTTTGCTTTGGTTTCCTCACGATACCATTGCTTTGCCCGCTTCATCACATCCGTCTCACTTTCCCCGCCGTTGTTCCCGCTTGCACGTTTGTAATAAGAGTTGAACTTTGTGCATATGTCGCTCAACGTTTTCCACTTGCTTGACATCATATCCTTGTTTCACCGCTGAAAGTTGAGTCTATTGAACTCATTTGTGACCCGATACCAAAAGTATCTTTGGGTTGTATGACCCAACTTTCGGATCCTCCGAAATGCCTATGTAACACCTTGCAAGTAATTCTTCCTCACCGAGTCCAACGCGAGAATAAAAACTTCCTCTTCATCATCATCAATTGGTTCTGGCTCGGGGTCTTTGGGTTTTTTTATATTCGCTTAACACGACCTTTGTATTTTTTTCGAGGAGACGTGGTGTCTCAAAGAACATCATGTGTTTCGGTTGTGATTGTTGTGAGTGTTGTGTGAATTGTAGATTTTGAAAGTTGGAGTTTAAGGTCTTTGTTGGTTTTGTTGTTGCCAAAAGAGATATGTTTGATGTTGTTCTGCATTTCTTGCTCGAGAAGCGCAGTGGGTTGGGAAGAGACATGTTGAGGTTTGAAGATGAACCCACGTCGGGTTAGATGATAAACCCGGTTTAGGTATTCCACCCACCACCGGAAGATTGAAGAACGTATCATCTTTCTCCCGACATTGTTTTGATGAATAAAAGATTGAAGATTGGAAGGATTGAGTAGTGGAAGTGTGAAAAAAATAGTGTTTTAGTTGGGTATTTATAATGGTAGAAAAAGGTTTTTGAATTTTTTTTAGTAAAACTAGCCGTTAGGGGTGAAAGTGTAATTTTTTTTAAGCCGTTATAGGGTTAAAAGTGAAAAATTTTTGATTTTTTTTTTATTTTTATTTATTGCACCCTCTTAACGGGCGTTGCCCATTTAACGCCTCCCCTCTTTTTCGTCATTAACGCCGCCCCTCCAACGGTTATAACGGCTTCAACGCCGTTAAATGCACAATAACGCCGTTATGGCGTTAGGAATGGACATGCTCTAACAATATTTGGGGTAATAAGTGAAGGGTATGGATATGCTTCACCAACATTCACTATGAAACTTGGATTCGAAGTTGAAGCTACATTCATCATCTTGCTCTTGATCAAAGTTGTATCTTTTTTAATTTCTTTGTGTCAATCCTCCTTCCATCTTCTTACATATTTAAACTAAAAGATGAAGTAACTTCATGCAGACAAAAGCCACGTTAGGATTGCTTACATCATGAAGCTTGATTGGGACCAGGGTTTGCTGGCATATAAATGTGGTAGATTAGGATATTTTCTTCTCAAAATAATAATTGAGCGAGCCATTTATGAGCCAATAAGTTTGGTGAACGAATGGCCAAGATTTTCATTTAAATCTTACTACATTTTAAAAAGGTATAAATACAGAGTAAACTACAAAATCCATTTAGTTCAAATTGTATGCGCAATCTATATATTTAGCACGGTCCATATGAGAAACCCTTGGGAGAACATCGCCTACGTCACAACATAAAATGACTAAAATGTCAATGTGTTCTTCTTTTTCTCATGGACATTCTAATCATTTTACTTTGAGGCATAGACGATAGTCATCTTAATTAAAATTTATCTCGCGGACTGCAATTTCAAACTTGTATGGTGGCATATAAATGTGAAGTTGACTATAAATGCTAATGTACAAAATATGAAGTTGGCTTTTAATAACGCTAACAAAAGCGACAATAGGATATGGTGGTATATATGAATGGTGGATTTGGATATTCATGTCTCAATGTAAGATAAGACATGAGTAGACTTTTTATCATAAGTCTTTGGTCATTTTATGGTCAAGATTTATTTCTATTTTAAATTTAAACTCTCTATATTTCATATTTTCGTTTCAGGCTATTTTAAATTAATTATTCACTTTCAAAAATAAATAAAGAATTTAGTTCGAATTTACCATATTACCCTTACTTGAACTTATTATACAAACGATAAAGAAGTTTTAAATTAATCGGTTAAAAGGTAAAACTGTCATTCTTCAAATAAAGTAAGAAAGAGAAAGTTGTAATAATGACATTTTTCTTAAATTGTGTATTTTTTGTTCATGAAAATTGTTTTGGGACAGAGGGAATATTTTACAAGGGTATAAATAAGAGTAGAGTTTGTCTAATGAGTGCCGTGAGGGCACTGGTTAAAATGTATTACTTAAACACAAATTTTTTTATTCAATTAGACAATGCATTTAATACACATTAAATTAACTGGAAAATTGCCTTAATTAAATGTTATTTTTAATTTAATGAACATCAAGTTTCCTTGTTTAAACATATAAAACAATGCCCCGAGGGCACTTGTTAGACGATCCTATAAGAGTAAACTACAAAAACGGTTTTCTTCAAATTGTATGTGCAATCTTTATATTTTCAAAAGTGTAGACACAATCCTCATATAATAGATCTTTGGGTAAATATTGTCCCAACCACAAAAATAAAATGACTAAAATGCCAATGTATTCTTATATTTCTCATTGGCATTCTAGTCATTTTACTTTGAGACATGGACGATATTCACCATAAAAGTTTCTTTCATAGACTACGCTTTCAAAAATGTATTGACTGCGTCTGCAATTTTAACAGAAGATATTGGACAATTTTGCAATTTACTCTATAAGTAATGTTTGTCGGCTGCAACGAGTAAGGATGGCAAAATACCTAAACCCAAAAGACAAACGTTTTGGGGCAAAGCGGGGCATGCTTATCGAGTTACGGGACGGGTTTGAGGCCTTAGCTAGGACAATGAGTAGAGATGGCAAAATTACCTAATCCTAAGCCTCCGAATGTTTTAGGGCAGGGCATGGCATGCTTATCGGGTTACGGGCAGGGTTGGGGCTTAAACTAGGATTTTTGTCAGGTTTGAGGGTGAAAGCAGGGGACAACATCCTCGCCCCGCTTTACCAGAAACATGTATATACATATACACATATTTTTATTCTTATAGTACTAAACTAGTTATAATACTCATGCACGCACCGGGTCTCAACATGTTATATTTTTAAAATAAATTTTAGTTTATTTATTTTGATCTTATTTTCTTAATTGATTAGACATAAGAGCACTAGGTATGATAACTTAAGTTATACCATAACTCAGCGTTACGTCAGCACCACATTAGCTTTAAAATTTCAACCTTAACTAAAAAAAAAAACCCCATATCATAACTCAACATTTTGGGCCCCATTTTTTAAAAAAAAATAAAATTTGTAAATCCAACCCCTAAACTAAAACTAGTACATCATTTAATAAATAACATAACATTCAAAGTTTAACTAAAACATAACATTCGAACTTAAACGTTACAATACAATTTAAAAATTTTAAAAGTTACAAAAAAATACGAAATAAAAAAAAAGACATAAATGAAATTACAACATAAGGAAATTACGAAAATACAAATAAATATACTCTTGTGGTTTCAAATTATATTTTTTGATGATTCTCGCCTTTTCCATCTCGATCCATTACGCAACGTTTCTGTCAGTCATTGTGGAAGTTTCAGTACCGAGAAATTTCATCTCTTCCAACCTCATGATCGTTTGATCTTTTTCTTTAGCCGCCATGTACGTCTCTTGGGCCGCTGCCCGTTTGATACGATACTTGGATGTTATAACATCCCGAGTTGGCTCCGCGAGCTCGTTCCCCCGGTACTCGTGGTGGTCGATTTGGATTTATTCAAAGCAAGTTTTTTGCCCATCGTAAGTGGTTGAGCATCATGAACAAATAATGTCTCGTTTGTTTGGCTTGGGACATTGCCGGTTATATCAATCGGTTCCGGCGCATCCCATTTTTTATGCTTGCGAAAAACTCCCCACGCCTCCTCATGATGAAACGTCACTCCTCTATGCTCTTCATGGTGCGTTTCCCTAGCCCGTTTCATGATATCCAACTCACTTTCCCCTCTTTTTTCCAAATGTTTTGAACGTTTGTAGATCGAGTTGAACTTTTGGCAATCACGGTTCAACATTTTCCACTTGCTTGTTAGCATATCTTTGTTGCGTAGTTGAAAATTGAGTTTATTTAACTGCTCATAACCCGTCTCCAAACGCTTCGCCTTGCCAGAAAGACAGACTTGTGGTCCCTGATAACGGCAACGTAACATTCTGCAAGTCATTTATCCTTACTTCCTTGCCAACTTAATGTTGTGTCGTTCACCCTCGGGATTTGTTTCAGAAATTGGTTCGGGTTGTTTGGTTTTTTTTGCCTTTTGTTTACCACGACTTGTGGGCTTGACGGGAGACAAAGTTTCTTCGGATACATCATGTGTTTTGATTTTTGTATGTGATGATTGGGATGGTGGTTGTGAATGGTGTTCACATTGTAGATTTTAGAAATTGGTGTTTAGGTTGTTTTAGTTTTGTTGCCAAAATAGAAATGCTTGTTGTTGTAGGTAAAGATCCTCGGCCGACAAGCCGAGTGGGTTAGGCATAGGGATTTGTGTGGAAGAAGAACCCGCGTTGGGGTTTGACGATGAAGACTCTGCGTTCGGGTTATTAAACCCTATGAGGTTCAAGAAACTCTCGTTATTGTTAAATCCAGACATTTTTTTTGACCAAATTGAAGTTTATGTATATGATTTTGAGATGTGTAAGTGTGAAAATAAAGTTGTGTATTAATAGTGGTGAAAAAAAGGTTTTGACTTTTTTTAAAAAAAACATTCTATCCGTTACAAGGATTAAAGTGTTAAAAAAATTGCCCGTTTGAAAAACTAGCCGTTTTTAAGAAAAAAGTGTAATGTTTTTTTGATTCATCCCCAACGCACGTTGCCTGAGTAACGTTTCGGTTAACGCGCAGCCTTAAGTTGGCTCGACGGTGGCATAACTTGGGTGGGAACGCGTGCCACGTGGGCAAAACGCCCTACCTCAAGTTATGATACCGAGTGTTCTAAGAGTTATAAAGTTTTGGAAATAACTAAAAAAAATCCTTAAATTAAAAACACATGTGGCTACCATTCATTGAAAACATTCTTCTTTTTTATACGGTATTGAAAAGGGGTCATACTATTAATACCCCTCCTATGATGTCAAATCATAGGGGAATATTCCCTTCGTCTCCACTTTTTCGAGACAATGTGATTTTGTCGGTTTATGTTAGATTTACAGCGGTTTAAGCGCTTGACGATTAAACTTTATATTTATCGTTCGAATTTTCGGGTTTATAGCTTTTGATATAAACAAAATTATAAAAATAAAAAAAATAAAAATAAATAAAAAAATATAGGGGGGTATCAATAAAAACATAACCACCGTATGAATAACTCATGCCATTGAAAAGAATGTAATGATGCACCACCTGTAAAGTTTAAACCCTATACAATCTAGGAATGAATTTATTTAAACCAAATTAATGGAGTGGGTATGACTTTGATTTGTATTTTCAATACATTTTGAATAGTTTGACTATTAGATAACCACATTGCACAAGCACATACCATTAATATATTATTCCCGTTGTACATAATACATACCATCAATATTTGTCCTACATTATGGATGAACGTCAAATATATATAATTCCTGCTTCAAGAAATATTTTGCAATTGAATAATCACATTCTTGCTTCAACCTACCTTCTCTTCACAACTTGCCATAGCTATTTTTAATTCATTGTTCTTTACATCATTTAATAAACTATGAATCAGCAAAATTATGTCAATTACAAACTCTACAATGAATATATTGCTTTTATAACTTAATCCGGATCAACCATTTTAGGTCAAACCATATGTATCAAACCAAGTATAATGCACCACCATTGAAACTCTCTTCTCATGAATAGGTTGAAATGGTAATTGACCATTGTGAATGTAGATATACAATAACCTCTATGATTTGGTACCATACAAGTTAAATTTTGGCACTGGTTAATTTGAGTAATGTTTTATATCTAACACGTCAAACGGGTAAAATATATCTATAAAAAATGTTGTTTAAAAAGAAATTATTTAAATTCATAAAAAATGTCTTTACTACAGAAAGCGTAATTTGAGACCACAATCTTTGCAAAATAACGATGGAAAACATTAACCATAGTCATATGCTCTCGCTTTAGAGTGCCCCTAAAATTTTATATGATAAATGAATACCTTTTTGATGCCTGGACATACAAAACACAACTACACAACTAACAAACCAAGCGTGACAGTCACAAAACCTAGGTAAAGTCACGACATTCAACATAAGACAAAACAAAATCAAACTCCATCACCATATCTCACTGGAATTCCATATACTAATGGACTGGAAGAACTTGATAGCGTATAGAGACTTCAGCCTAAATGGCTAAAGCCCATACACTCGACATAGACCCAAGACGAGCAACAAGAGTAAAACACATCACACTTCGCTTGGGAAACAAGTTCCCAAGCTTGAAAGCGAACAAACCAAAGCATGGATAAACACATCCACACAAAGACTGGATTGGGGATCTTAACCCAAAGGGCCCCTACAAAAAAAACACGTGTCACTACCTTATTGACATAATGGTAGTGCTGTGAATATCCCGCTGTAAGATATAGGATTTCACAAACACATTAAACCATAACCATGTGGGGCGTTAACAAAGTTTAGAGAGAAAAGTTCTAGAGAGAGAAAGGAAGAGAGTTGGGAACTATGTGAAACAAAGAAAAATGGTATTGAGCTCCAACCCTACCTTGGGAGGTAGAGGGTATTTATAGTTTCTTACAAACAAACGCCACCTACAGGCTGTGGATCAGGCATACAGTGGGTAAAGACCCGTCCGTCCTCCACGGTGATATATAATAAACTACTTATTAATATAACTAGACTACGACTACGATCTTTCTAACGAATACATATACTTTAGGTGACCGACTCTTTAATGACTGAATTTTCTGATTCCTAACAATCTCCCCCTAAGGGAGGTCACCTCAATTTACAGTGAAGACAAACAGATATTACATTAGATTGTTCTAAGATTCTTGATTAAGTCCTTTGCTCAGAAGCTCGTAGTCTTGGATTCTTCATGTTTTGCATGTTTGGATAATTCAAGTGAGGTCTTTAATCGATCCACGTGATGATGAGTTTTGAGCCAAGATCGAGATCATCGGCTAACATAAATCTTTGACTCATCCATTGTGGTGTTGGTACTATGTGATGTTGTGACAATTGGGCCGGCATGCTCACATTCGGGATCATGATGTATTCTCATCGAGTAGCGGAAGCTTTATTGATTCATGATATTGGCGCAGATGGGTGAAAATATCGAGTCATTGATGCACTAATCATGATTTCTTCGAGATGAATGTGATTAGTGAGCATGCGGCCATGGATTGACCGCTTCATTACGATCACCGCAACGCCGCACGCGCATACAACAACGCTTAGCAATAAAGTGCACAAAAGTGTCTTTGATCACTTTCGTTGAATTGAGGTACACGGCCCACGGTTCCCCGCTGATCGATACATGTATCGCTGCGATCGGGTAAAATTCAAGAATTTCCTTGTGGGGTTTCGCAACGCTCTAGTCGTTCTCAAACCGAACGCCTCAAAGAAGACAACACGGAGCGAGTGAACCAAATAATTGAGATTCACCGATTGATAAAAGATATTTGAAAACAATCGTATTGCTCAATAGAAATTGTTTTGCAATACAACGAAGGTTTTAATGAAGATCAATTATCAATCATAAACACCTTTGATTTGAAATATTCAGACACGGTCGATGTGCTAAAGAAAAGAGTTTTTAAGCACAACGACCGGTTTTCAAAGGTATCCGTCAATCCATAACTCGAACTGTGATTGATTCAAAAGATTGAATCGCCCATTGTTTCTCATTCGGTTGTCACATGGTTGATCTATTGAATAGATCTCACATGCCACCTACCAGAGCTTGTTTGATGTTGGCTCCAAGGCTTTCCATCTTCATTGTTAATATGTTTACATATCACCGGATGTTCGCAATACCATAAGGATAATGCGGGACTCAATATATAATCTCTTCCACATTGTGTGAAACAGAGAGTCTTCATTGAAAGTGTCCTAATGAGATTTATTGATGATCTCGTGGCTCTAGACTCAATTTGTGCATATTTGGTTCCTATTTCAAGACTAGGGAGAGGTGTCCTTCTTCAATATCAACAATCTCTAAGAGAGTCGATAGATAATGTCGGTTCCCGTGAGAATGAAACAAGTACTTTTAAGAGGAACTTGAGTGGTTTAGGAAGTTGAAGTGCGATGTGTCACCGGGTCCATGACGCCTTGTCTTCAATACCGATGTTACCTTGGTAGCCACCAAGAGTATATGAATTGAACCCAGATTCGCCTCTAAGGTTGAATAATTGAGGGCTATTTGTTTCACCCTTTTCTCATTCAATTCTTTTTAATTCTTCAACCCTTCAAGGTATATTGAGACTTTATAACTAGAACCTTGTTGGGTTTATTCCAAGACTAGCTCGGTCTCGGTCGGCACTCTTCCCATATCTCATTTTTCTCCTTTTTTCAATATACCTAAGGACTTCTACACTATCTAGTGGATTGTCCCTGGGTAGATCCCTCCGGTTCTGGTGGATTATGGGAACAAATACCTAACCTTATCATCCTTATATCATCATACATAAAATAAAGTTGGTCGGTTTATTTGGTATTGTTCATCTGCCATTGGAACCAATTGAAAACCATTTGAAAATCAATCCAGATACTTGTGATATATTATTAAAGTATTTTGTACCTTAATTGTTTTTGATATTTTTAGAAAAAAGAGCTCCCCCTCAACATGTGCTTCATGTATTTGAAATCTTTTGGCACACGGAGGCAAGAGGAAGAATTAACTTCTTTGATTTCCACTTAAAAAATATCAACATCACTTCCCTAGTCAAATCAAGTAGATAAAGCATTTTGGGAAAGGATGAGTTTTCAAAATTTTGCTCCCCCTCATATGTGCCTCGAGGTTTGAAAGAGTTTTGCACATACTAGAGGAAAAAGACTGCACATTGAACTAAAATGATCACGTTTCAGATCTTTGTGGTTTAAGATAGATGCTCCCCCTCAACATGTGCATGGATAATTTGAAATCGTTTGGCACATGTGAGAAGGAGAGCTTGTACATCCTTATAAAACCATTTACCGAAATATCATTTTTAATCCAATTTAAATCACAAATTCCCCCCTGATCACCATTTTCAAATCTTTTGAGATTTGTGATCTCTGTAGATTTAAATTGATTTTGAAAGCTTTTTAAGGAGAATTGTATCTTGATTATGAAAAACGTTTTAACTGATAAGGATCGGATTTTGAGACTTTAAATTTCATTATTAAACATGCATGATTGACTTTTGAAAACATAATATTAGCAAAGGTTATGAATCAACTGAATAAAACATAATTCCTTTTGATTTTTCAACAATAAACCTTGCTCCTTTACGTGCCAATTGATTTGAAAAATAACCTTTTTAATTCGAATAAAATCATTCTCCCCCTCAATCAATGACACAAGTTGTTGATTGAGAGATAGAGATTTTGACAGATGATATGCACAAATGATTTACATCAGTAATAGAGTGCAAGGAATTTTCAAAGCAATTTATTATCAAAAGATGACAAATATTTTTCAGAAGAATCTTTAGACGGAAAAATATTTGGAAGGATAGACATTTGTCTTTTGGATGACAAACATTTGTTATAAGAATCAGAGCATGAGATTTGAAAAATAAGATAAAGCATGGCTCTTTTCTTTTCTTTAAAAACGGGTTACTGTCTGAAATGACAATAAACCACCATTTTTCTTCGCCTCATTTTTTATTTATTTATTTATTTTTTAAAAACAAAAACTATGTGCATTCGAAGAACATCTAAAAACCCGTGACATTCTTTGAATGTCAACACAAAGTCCGTAGATGATATCGAATAAGGAAAAAAACATGACAAATTAACAATATTTTTGGAATTTTTCAAGATTTTCTAATTTTTTATGGATTTTGAGAATTTTATATTTTTATATTTTCTTTTTGAGGGTTTTTCAAGTTTTGTATTTTGCTTTTTGAATAGATATATACAAGAGATAGATGAGTAAAGATCTTTACTTCTCGTCTTCCTCTTGAAGATGCTTGAGTGTTTCCGGTTGTAAGCTCTTTAGACCAAGACGTGGAAGGATAAACTCAAAACGTTCTCTAGGAAGAGCTTTGGTGAAGATGTCTGCTAACAGGTATTCAGTCCTCACAAAGTATAATTCCACCACCCCATTTTCAACTTGCTCTCTGATGAAATGATGTCGAATGTCGATGTGCTTTGCTCTTGAGTGTTGTACATTGTTGCATGAGAGAGCAATAGAACTTTTATTATCACAGTACAGAGGGATTTTGTTGAATACAAAGCCATAGTCAGTTAATTGAGATCTCATCCAAAGGATTTGAGCACAACAGGATGACATGGCTATGTATTCAGCCTCTGTAGAGGAAATAGAAGTACTCATTTGCTTCTTTGATGACCACTCACAAGTTTGTCACCCAAAATTGAGCTCCTCCAGACGTGCTTGACGAGTATCTTGACACCTGCATGATCTCGCATACGCATATGTCGTTAGTGACATACCGGTGTCCTTGGTACCAAAGTCCCATGTTGATGGTTCCTTGAGGTACCGAAGACCCGCTTAACCGCTTCAAGGTGCTTTTGGTAGGCTTAGCACGGTATCTAGCACACATGCATCTGACGAATATCGGTTCATGGTGTGAGGTACATCGTGATCCGATCATGCTACGATATTTCGTTTGGTCTACCATGATCCCCGAGTGGTCCTCATCCGCTTTAGTACGCTCAATCATGGGAGTGTCAACGGGTCACTAGAATCAAATAAAAATTTCTTTAAAATCTCATTAGCATATTTAGATTGATTTATGAAAATGCCTCCGGACTTTGTGAAATTTGTAATCCCAAGAAAATGACATTTGTCCCATCATTGACATTTAAAATTTTGAACCCATTTCATTTGAAAATGGTCACACTCATTAGGGTCGATCGAGGCAAAGATAATATCATCAACATATATTTGAACGTGAATTAAATGTTTGCACGACTTCGGTGAACAATGTCGGATCAACTACCCTTTGTCAATCCGATAGATAGAAGAAACTTTGATAGCGTATCATACCATGCCCTTGGAGCTTGCTTGAAGCCGTAAAGAGCCTTCTTTAGCGATAGACATGAGTAGGATGCTCGATTCACAAAACCTTCCGGTTGGGCGACGATCGACTTCTTTAAGATCTCCGTTAAGAAAAGCCGTGATTACATCCATCCGATGAGACAATCATATTCTTACTTGCGGATTAGCCAGAAGATTACGATTGCCTCGATGCGTGCCACATGAGCAAATGATTTTTCAAAGTCAATTCCTTCCTCCTGACGGTATCCTTTTGCAACCAATCTAGCCTTATTCTTTAATACATCGCCATGCTCATCAGGCTTCACTTTGAAGATCCACTTTAGAGCAATGATCATAGCACAATCTAGAGCAGGTACTAATTCCCATACATCAAGTTGATCAAACTCATGAATTTCTTCTTGCATGGCATTGAACCAGCTATCTTCATTCATAGCAGTTTTAACATCTTTTGGTTCGACTTTAGAGAGTACGGAGTTGAAGAAGCACCATAAGGCATCGGTTGCAAGTTGTTTCCATGTTGATCTTGGACGAGAGGGATTTCCAATGATGTTGTCCAATGGATGATCATGAGTCCATTTTCCGAGGTGTTCATGTAGTCATTGTTGAGGGATCAAGTAGCAGAGTCGATGTCTCTGATGAAGATGGTTCGATGATGATTCGGAGCAAATATGTTTTCAAATGGAGCATCTTGAGAGTAGCAAAGGGATTAACTTCATCATTGATGCGAAAATGTTCCATGATGTACATTCAAGATTGATGATTTGTTGATGAGACAGTGATCAGCAGCGCTTAACTTAATGATATTGAGATCAAGGATTGACTTCATTCACGTGGATATTATCGACCTCTGTTGTAGGAATTGATGGATCATTAGCACTTTGCTCATAATGTTCATCAAACATTGGATCAAACAATTTTCTTAAATCATCTTCCGATGGAGGTACATATGGAGTCGGAGAGGATTTGGTACAAGGGATGAACCAATGGGACTGTTTTGAAGTGCGGGTCCGGCTCGGATTGTCCAGAGCCATTTGACCGGTCACTCATCAAACGTAACGTGAATTATTTCCATGATATTTCGGATTCTCTTGTTGTAGATTCGGTAACCTTTTCTGCTTGGTGCATATCCAACAAATACTCCAATTTCCGCTTTAGCTTTCAATTTACCTAAATCTTGACCTTCATTAGTTGGATAACATAAAGCACCAAACACACGAAGGTATGATAGATCAGGTTTTCGATTGTGGACAAGTTCATAAGGAGTCTTTCCATGAGATGTGTGAATTAGAGATCGATTTTGAGTGTGACATGCAGTGGCAATAGCTTTAGCCCATAGAAACATTGGAACCTTTAAGTAAATCAGCATTGTTCTTGCAGCTTCTACAGGAGTTCGATTTCGTCTTTCAACTACACAGTTTTGTTGAAGAGTTCGAGGAACACTTCTTTGAGGACTAATTCCAATATTTTCATAAAATTCATTGAGTACTTTATTAACAAACTCGGCCCATTGTCGGCTCGGACGATTTGAACCGCTTTGTTGAGTCGATCCGAAGTTGTTTAATGAGTTTAATGATAACATCCGGAGTTTCATCCTTTGTCCTCAAAAACTTAACCCAATTGAATCGGAGTAGTCATCAACCACTACTAGAACATATCTCTTCCCATTAATAGTTTTCACTCTCATTGGGCCGCACAGATCCATATAAAGAGTATGAAGAACTTCCATTACAGAGTTCGTTGGCTTTGGCTTGTGGGCATATTTCGTGCTTTTTCCCAATTGACAAGCTGAACAAAGATGATCTTTTTCATATTTTAATCTGGGTAAGCCTCTGACAAGATCCTTTCTAGAAAGGATGTTAATGGTGCCGAAGTTCAAGTGATTTAGACGACGATGCCATAACCAAGACTTTGTTTTTGAAGCCTTTGACAGCAAGCACATTGGAGAAGACTTCATCATGTCATCGATAGAGATGGTGTATAGGTTTGAACCACGAGTTCCTCTGAGAAGTTCTTTACCATCAAGTTCTCTAACGAAACAAGTGTGTTTTCTAAAGGCGATTTCTAGATCAGAATCACAGAATTGACCAACAGAGAACAGGTTATGACCAAGACCTTCCACATAATATACCCTGGAGATAACACTATCACCAACAACATAATCTCCATAACCCATAATCGCACAGAAATGATCGCTGCCGAATCCAATCGTCTCGATGAATTTGCTCACGAAGTTCATGAGCCACCACCGGTCTCCAATATATGTTTGGAACAAATGAGTCCGTGTACCACGTAACGATTTGAACGATCCGCAGCTGAACATGCACAAGAATGGATAATCGGATAATGGGATCCCCATGCAAGAATGGGTTCCATTTGGTTAGTAATGTTGATTGGAACACCCACATCGTAAATAGAAACATCCATATCGAAATTGAAGCAATGGAATCATTATGAATAGATGCATTACTAGTGTCCGTATTTGCCCTATTCAAAGTATGTTCACTTCTTAAGGAATAGTTCTACCAAGAGGCATCCATTTTCTAGTGGGCATTGTCTCGATTAACCTTATGGCCGATGTGTATCCATTGATAACCTATCTTACTAAATGTTCTTCCCGGGGTTTCCTTTGCTTTCTAACTTTCTTTCGCCTTTGCCTTTTAGCCTTCTTAGCATGAATTTTGCATTAACACTATTAGTCGGGATTTGACAAAGATTAGACAAAGCATTCACACCACATTCATGATTAGTAAATGTAATTCTGCGACATCATTACATGGTTTGCAAATAGTATCGAATTTGAATTAATTACAAGACGCCTATGGCTAATACTAAAATCAACACGATTCATTTTATTCAACTCAAACTTAAAGTTCCTAGGTTGGTCTTCTACTCTTCCAATGCACATTCTTAGCTTGCGAGGTCCTATCTTGCTTGGTATTGCTCGGAGGCTTTGACCGCTTACTTTAATGTCACCGATTACTCCCGTAGAGGGAATTATGAGAACATTAGTTGGTTGATCTATTTTTGCATTCCCGAACTAGATGTGCAAGGATCCGAACTACTAGAAGGCACATTAGTGTTCACTTTCTTAAAATGGGCATGGAATGGTTTGTATGCTTGGCACTAGGCATAGAGCAAGGCATTACTGCTTTTACCTTTCGACTTAAGGATTTAGGACATGTTGCAATTAAACATTCTAGCAGCCCCGAGATCGCTTGGCACAAATGCAAGCAAACCTAATTTCTCCACAAGAGGCTTGTTAATGAAATCCTATTCCACAATCTCACGGAGACATTCTAGACTATCCTTAAGTTAAGCATGATTTCAAACACAAGTTCATTATTCCTAAGATGCGGAGGAACGATTTAACAAATCACGGAATATTTGCGAAATGATGATGATTTTGAGGCAACATTCTCATTAAAACAAGTGGCAGCTTCCTTTTCCCCGAACCTCGATTCTCAATTTTCTTTGTAAAGAAGTTATTTTTTCGATGTTTTGTCACGAGTGACTTTCATTGAATCATATAACTCTTTAAAGTGACGTTAACCTTTTCATTTTCTTCTAGAAAGCTTTCGCTTTCCTTTTGTAAAGCATTTACTAAGTTTTGAAGATGAAAAGTTCGAGAATCTTGAGAATCTAAAGGAGGAGGCATTTGGGAGCCAAATACATTGTTCTTTTCACCCTTTAATTGAGAAATTTGGGCTTTCAACTTTCGATCGTGCAACACCGAGCTTGAATCGTTCATCACATTTATTTGTCTCGAAAAAGCGATCAAACTCGAGCATCCAAGATGTCTTGATATTTGAGGTTTTGACATTTTCTTTAAGATGTTGATATTTTAGTTGTAAATTAAAATGCTCAACTTCTAATTTAGAAAGATGATTTACCAAATTGTCGTGATCATCCAGATCAATTTTATCATTTAGTTTAGAATTAGTCTTTTCAAGCTCAATGACACGATCATGGGAGACTTTCAGAGCAACAGATAATTCATGAAATTGAGAAGCATTAATGGAACAATTTGTAGCAGTGAAAAACACATCTTGAGCAATACATTCATAATCATGTCAAGGACTTTATAGAACACATTTGACGAGGTTCTCTTGTGAGTAAACCATGAGTCGAGAGGAAAAATAAGAATCATGTCAAATTCCATTTTAACATGATATATAGAGGATTAAATAGAAGATATTGATGTAGATTACTAATGCAACAAAAATATCTCTATGCGAGGAACAATGAATCAAGACTTTTGGTTAGCAGAGTTGTCAAAATCGCGCCTAAGGCGCGCCTAGGCGCACGAGGCTCTAGCCTTTGGGCTATTTTCAGATCGAGGCTCACAACATGCATGAATCCCACAAAAAGCGCGCGCCTTGGGGATTTTTTGCGCCTAGGACATGTTACTGGTTTTTGGGAATTTTTTCTAAATATTAGGATAAGAAACATGGGCCTTATAAGTTCTATACATGGACCTTTTAAGTCATAGGTTGAGTATTTGTCTGATTTGTAAATTTGAACTGATTTTATGTTTATTTATTGATTGAAATTTTCTTTAAGAAGTTATGTTGCTTTATTAAGTATTTTTATGACATATTATCATGAAACTATGACATTATGCCTTGAATATTAATGCATTGCTTGCCTGATATTTTGGGTTAAATTGTGAGCTTTGTTAGATGTAATTCTGCAAGTGTAGGACACGAGCATATATAGTCTAATATAGATTTTAATCTCTATATAGGTTATCGAGCCAAAGAGTTGATCCATTTGAGAATACGACTGATCTATTTTAATATTTATAATGACAATATGTGTCATGTATTAAGTATTTTTATGTTATTTTGTGTTATTTAAGCTACATATATGGTCACATATGTGATAAAAAATTTAATTTATTTAGTGCGCCTCGTATACATGAATCTCGCGCCTTGGAATGCGCCTCGCCTCGAGGCTCTATGCCCCCCTTTGCGCCTTAGTGCGCCTTGAGCCTTTCAGAACTATGTTGGTTAGCAATATTTCTTTTCGAGAAAAGGACGTATATTGACTAGCTTATAATGTTTAGAGAAATCAAGGAGGAATACTATTCCCGATGATGTGTTTGAGATGAAAAATAACTTTTTTAGAGAATTTGTGACACTGAAGTTAGGCACCACATCTACGAATTATTACACATAGTTTTAAATATATGCAAGGACTTTATAGAAATACTTATCATAATAGATAGACATATACCAATATTTTATCTACAAGCAATTAGCATGTTTTTAGATCAACTAATTGTAATTAGGAGAACATACCTTTGCTATATATCCTGTTAATACAAATATCGTCATTAAACGTTATTTATATTTTTGATCTTTATCTAAGTTTTGTTAACGACAAAAGTAAATTTAATTTGTATAAAAGCTTAAAGCTTGTCAAGTTTAATAGATATTAAAACAAGCTTTTTCAAACAATATATTCATCATTCAAGCATTTACATTTACGATTAGTGACATCTTGATATGACTCAATCATTATGTATGATAGTAGTTTTAGAATGTGTTAGGTTCTTAAAACCAAACACTACTTAAGTACTTGCATATTTCTAAAATAGAAATACAACATATGACATCATGTGATGCATCATGGAAATCATTGGAAGATTTCATTAGATATTTTGGATTTGTACTCTTCATATCTTGCACAATCTCACTTAGATATAGTTGACTTTAGCAAAGATTTTGATATCTTGGTCATCATACTGGCGGTACCAAATGGTACACGGCGGAACCCTTTTAAGGGTTCAGGTCCGGACGCCTCGTCCATTTTGGCTATAAATAGCAATGCCAAACCAAGTAGCTTTTTATTCCTTTCTATCATACTCTCATACATATCTTCTCTCTAACCTTTCTAACTCGGCCATATCATAGTAGTGATCTCTTTGTAGCAAAGAATATCAAGTCACATTCAAGCTTCAAACGAGAAGTTGGAAGTCTTGTTTGTTTAGTGTTGTATGATCTAGTGTTGATTCATACTTCATTGTTGTATTAAACCATCATAATCTTGTGAGTGTGAGTGGTTAGTATTTTAGTCCTCAAAATACATTGTGTGTGGGAGTAGTTGTACCCTTGGAAAGAACTCGACATCTGGCTTAGTGTCGGAAATAGTGTAAGCGAAGTGTAAAGGTTTTCTCCGCCAGTGAAAGGAGCTTGTTGACTAGTGAAGTTAAACTCTTGAGTATGGTCTTAAGCAAGCACCAAAAGCTTGGTACGACCGACTTAAGACTTTTTTTATTGATAACAAATACTCTATAGGATTAGTAGATAATACTCTTTTTACCAAGAAAAAGGAATCACATATTATCATTGTTCAAATATACGTTGATGACATTATATTCGGATCAACTTGTCAAGAGCTATGTGATGATTTCTCTAAAATCATGCACGACGAGTTTGAAATGAGTATGATGGGTGAGTTAAATTTCTTTCTAGGACTTCAAATTAAACAATTAGAAGATGGCATATTTTTTAACCAATCTAAATATATAAAAGACATGCTTAAGAAATTTGGTCTGAAGATTCCAAACCAATTAAAACACCCATGTCCTCGGACACCAAACTCACCAAGGACGAAGAAGGTGAATCCGTATATAACACTAAATATAGAGGAATGATTGGTAGCTCACTCTATCTTACGGCTAGTAGACCCGACATTATGTTTAGTGTTTGTCTATGTGCTCGCTTTCAAGAAAACCCAAAGGCATCACACTTAGAAGCCTTAAAAGGATCTTTAGATACATTAAGGGAGCAACGTGTTTAGGATTATGGTATCCCAAAGGAACGTGTAGAAACCATAGTGTATGCCGACTCGGATCATGCCGGTGATTATGTCGATAGAAAAGTACAAGTGGTATTTGCACTTTTGTTAGACATTGTCTCACCTCATGGTTTGCAAAGAAGCAAACGGCCTTAGCTATCTCAACCATCAAGCCGAGTACGCCTCACCGGAAAAGCATGTCAACAAGCTCTTTGGATGAAGCAAGCTCTCATAGATTACGGAATTCATCTCAACGATATTGTGATACTTTGCGACAACAAAGGAGCCATCGATCTCAAGAAGAATCCTGCTCAACATGCTCGTACAAAACATATTGAAATCCGTCATCACTTTCTTCGCGACAATGTTCAAAAGGAAATATTTTAATCGATAAAGTATCCTCCGAAGACAACATTGCCGACATCTTAACTAAGCCTCTTAAACGAGAACCTTTAATCTTCTTAGACTTGGTTTAGGGTTAATGGAACCAAACATGTAGGATAAACATAGCCCAAAACATTAGAATAGTCAAAACAAAACAATTTTTGTCTTGTACACCTCTCATCAGTAGCCACGGCACCAAACGACAACACAAACGGAACCAAATATTTGGTGTTTCGTCCGTGGTGTCTATGTACAAAACTCGCTATATACTAAACATCCTCTTCCTCAAAACCCACTTTACCAAAACGTAAACATCAAACCAAGCTCATTATTGACACCTTCCCACTCACTAATCACTGAAGATAACATCATTGTAAGTATACTAACTACATTTTATCTCTAAATTCTGATTCTAGGATTCTTATTTATGCACAAAACTATCACAAATCATTACATGGGGTTTTATGTATGCTTTTATACTAAATATGAATTCAATTGGCAAATTGCATAACTAGTTATTGAAATTAGGTACTACATTATCATATTGCATAAACAAATCATGCTTCTCACTAATCAATAGATAATAACTATAAGGCCTTATTCAAATAACCAAACACCCCATGTCAAAAATTTTGAAAGGCTTCTCACTTATAGGAAAACAATTTTTCATTGTTAATAAAAATAGAAACGTTAAATTTTCATCACTTGCATGCTCTTGAATACTAAAGGTATTGCATAAATAATATGCATTCCCGGGTATATTCAAATGAAGCCACATTGAATTAGGAGCATTTGGGTTATCTCATGGTATTTTCCAAACACCCCACTAAAACCATTTTTGTGCATAAAATGAGTCGAGATAACCGCAACTCCAAATTGTTTTCATATAGGCACACACTAGAACCAAAAACGTTAAAATTTATTCTCATTTTTTAACATATTAATTCTTGTCCTTAGGAATAACCATGGTAGCCGCAAGATTCTATGATCACAAAGACACTCTTAACTACATTCCCAAACACCACAAAACCAAAGGACTTACCAAGGAACAAGTAGAAATATTTAAGGGTCTAGAATCAAGGTATTTCCATGAGGGTAGAACCATTCACTCATCCTTCCTTGAAAACACCAATCTCCATGAAGAACTAGCCGTCATTCAATTCGATTGTCTCCTTGACATCGATGAACCAATTTGTCCTAGGTTTGTGTTAGAATTCTATGCTAGTGTGACCGGCTTTAGTGATGAGGATGATGATGAATTTTGTCTTATGTTTAGAATCAATCAAAACGACTACACCATCACATTAGCCAACTTTGCTCGAGTGCTAGGAATTCCCAACCGAGGGACTTGTGTCTACTCGGATAAATGGTCACTCACCGTTCTTGATGCAATCAATGACCGCACTCTTCCCTACCAAACCCGTTTGGCCGATAAGGATGTTATCCGTGAACACCTATTTAACCCAAAGGGTGATACAACCCGTGTTACCCGAAAGGGAAAAGAGGTAAATCGAGATCCATATGGAATGGAGCTAAATGAACTTAAGCCCGAATTTAAGAAGTGGGAGGAGCTACTAAGAGCCAACGTCATTAGCACCATAGGAAATAGGGATCACATAAACGCTTGCCTTTGTCACATGCTTTACAATTTGTCCACCCGACAACCTTTCAATTTAGCCTACTACATAGCTAGGAGAATGATTGATATTCCAACTCAAGGATCGGTTGCTCTTCCATACGGATGCTTCTCACCCGCCTCTATAGAAACTTTGCACCAATTCCACCAACCCCAAAAGGGATGCACCTTCACTATGAACTCATCCTCACATCTTTGTACCTTTGAGTGATGAACGAGTTGCTAAGACAAAAGGCAAGAGAGCAAAACCTCCAACTCAATCATCATCATCATCAAATAGCTCCGAGGATGGTCTTCCAAGCTCTCGCCTCCCACCTCATGAGTATTATGCCTCTTCCCGAGATTGAAAATAATCGTGAATTCAAGCCAACTAAGGAATGTTCAAGTGCCTTGGTAGGATGATGAACAAGATTTACAAGAAGTTAGACAAATGAGGGTACTTTAAGGAGTGTTTGGAACAATACATTATCGTTAATGTTTGATACTAATTAGTTGTTTTTATTATGTAGGATGATAATATAACTTGAAACAATGTTGTATGCTAACAATCTCATGCAGGGGGATAGCACAAGTATGCTATCAAATTTTACCCATTTTCACTATAATGTGAAAATCAAAAAGCCTTGCTCAAAATACATGCTCCACTATGTTTATATATATGTTATCTACTTTTCCTAACTACAAATGTTTAGTGTAACATCTCTTTAGAAAAATTTCAGGTTTCGGAAAAGTCCTCGACACCTAAAACATACTCCTTGTTTTCAGATCGCACGGACGTGACGGCACCAACGATTTGGTATCGTCTCGTTATGAGTATTGGTACCGTCATGCATGCAGATAGTGACCAGACGGCACCCTTTAAGGGTTCCGTCTGTAAATTTTGGTGTCGTGGATCCTCCATGTAATTTTCTAATTTCGACTCTTTCGTAATTCCAAATTACCATCCATTGCTTATAAGTCAATCCTAACTTGTTTATACTCTTATTAGAACTAGTATAATTCACTTAGGTATATAAAAACCATTTCCACCAAAATTCAAAATTTGAAAATCCACCCAAGGAGCCCTTTTGCATAAAGGAAGGAACCAAATTTTGGTACCTTCAAACCGTGGGATCCGATTGTTAGGAAATTCCACTCATTAGAACACATTTATTGCAAATCTTTTTCTCCACTCCATCTCTCTTGAATGGATTGACTTGGGTGATATGACTAGCATTCAACCCACTTCCAAATCATTAGGAACCTCATCTCTTCAATGGTTTAACATCAAATCAAACACATTTCTCCATAATTTTTCACTTCTATAAATTGAGAGGTTTTACCATGATCATCCTCACACCTTCTTCATTCTTACCATTATCTAGCAAAGAAAAACCCAAGTAAAAAATGACAAAATCCTTTCCTAAACCTTGCAAGAAAACCGCTAGAATGAGTGTGAGGCCTTGTTGCTTCGTTAACCTTAGCTCCTCATCCGAGTCTTCTCCATTCACAATCTCATCTTTAATCCAAGATGATACAAACCTTACCTTGGCTACACCTACTCAATCACACATTGTGATCACCACTCCACCACCTACAAAAACACCAACTTCACCTCCACCGGCACCCATCCAAACATCCAAGACACCCTCACCACCTTCACCACCAAGGTCTCCAACTCTCATTCCTATGGAGTTATTTTCCACACCACCAACTTCACCAAATCCCTTCTTAGAGGACTTGGAAGACTTGCCTCCTAGGCCAAATCATCCACCACAATTGCCATCCTTTGGCACAATTGAGCGGATTGCTCATGATTAACCTCGGTCATCTTTTGACCCAAACGCTCCTTTAGGGCCAAAACCTCTTCTCTTCCACCCCATTCACAAAGACATTCATGGTCCTTTGTATGGGGACCATCCACTCCCCACATCAATGTCCCCTCATCTTGAGGACATTGAGGAGTGTATGTGGGATGCCAATCCCACTAGAGAGGAGATTCAAGTGGAACTCCACAACCTCCACCAATTCAAAGGCATGGTGGATTCTCACTTAAGTGAGAATATGCAAATGCAAAATGCTTTGCTTGCCTCCATCATGACCACCGCAAACATCCCCAACAACACCAACACATCTACCATTCCACCACCACAACCTTCCCAAACATACTACCCCTAGGCATGGTTGCTCAACTTAGAGCAAACGGCCCAAACTGCTGAAAGGACTCGGATTATGGTCCACGACTTTTAAGAGGAAATGAGGTTCATCCTCAATCACATCCTCGAGTGCCTCAACGCTTTTTCTCATCCACCATCTAATTAGGATGGTCATAGTTTAGCATTTCTAGTTCTTCTTTCTTAGGATTATTTTCCTTTTATTGTACTAAAACACATCATTGTGTTCCCATTTCATGATCTTTATTCATGAAAATTTTAACTAATGAATGGTGTTTTTATTATAGTGTTGGTGCTTTTACATAGTGTTTGGAAATGCTTGTGAATGATCATTATTACTAACATTTTTTTTGTAGCTTTATTTTCACAAATCCATGTATCTTCCCATTAAGCACCTAATTTAGGGGAGCTTTGATCATGGGGAGATAATGGCTCGGCTCATTACATTCAAGATCGCTTTTCTTTTGTTGAGACAAAAGGGGAGAAAATATAGAACTTGGTTATATTTGACTTTTCCGAAAAAGTCAATCAAGCATACATTGACTTTCCTCAAAAGTCAAACATGGTACTTCATTGGTAATACTTGACTTTTCTTAAAAGTCAATCGTGATACTTTGACATTCGAAAAAGTCAACATCATGCATCAACTAGTGAATACTTTGACTTTCCGAAAAAGTCAAACATCATACACTTGCATTATCATTTCCTTTTCAAGTTCTAAAACAAATATTTTATAACTCTAGCACAACTTTGTATCTTTTATAAAATAAAATTTATATTTTGTCCTCAACAAAAGGGAGATTGTTAATACAAATATCGTCATTAAACGTTATTTATATTTTTGATCTTTACCTAAGTTTTGTTAACGACAAAAGTAAATTTAATTTGTATAAAAGCTTAAAGCTTGTCAAGTTTAATAGATATTAAAACAAGCTTTTTCAAACAATATATTCATCATTCAAGCATTTACATTTATGATTAGTGACATCTTGATATGACTCTAATCATTATGTATGATAATAGTTTTTAGAATGTGTTAGGTTCTTAAAACCAAACACTACTTAAGTACTTGCATATTTCTAAAAATAGAAATACAACATATGACATCATGTGATACATCATGGAAATCATTGGAAGATTTCATTAGATATTTTATGTGGTTTGTACTCTTCATATCTTGCACAATCTCACTTAGATATAGTCGACTTTAGCAAAGATTTTGATATCTTGGTCATCATACTGGCGGTACCAAAATGGTACAGGCGGAACCCTTTTAAGGGTTCTCGTGGTCCGTGGACGCCTCGTCCATTTTGGCTATAAATAGCAATGCCAAACCAAGTAGTTTTTATTCCTTTCTATCATACTCATACATATTTTCTCTCAACCTTTCTAACTCGGTTTCATATCATAGTAGTGATCTCTTTGTAGCAAAGAAGATCAAGTCACATTCAAGCTTCAAACGAGAAGTTGGAAGTCTTGTTTGTTTAGTGTTGTATGATCTAGTGTTGATTCATACTTCATTGTTGTATTAAACCATCATAATCTTGTGAGTGTGAGTGGTTAGTATTTTAGTCCTCAAAATACATTGTGTGTGGGAGTAGTTGTACCCTTGGAAAGAACTCGACATCTAGCTTAGTGTCGAAATAGTGTAAGCGAAGTGTAAAGGTTTTCTCCGCGGTGAAAGGAGCTTGTTGACTAGTGAAGTTAAACTCTCGAGTGTGAGACTCGGGAGTGGAGTAGGCAAGGAAAAAGAGTCCTTGTAGACCGAACCGCTATAAACAACTTGTTGTGGTTTGATCATTTCTTTCCTTATTTACTCTTTACATATTGCTTGCATATTTCATTAACATATCTAAGATCAATATCAATTGATCCTTTCAATAAGTTTCAAAACAAAGTTTTTAATCGGTAAACTATTCAACCCCCCTTCTAGTTTTCTACATATCCTTTTTTATAATTATTGAAAATCATAGACGCGAAATACTTCATGAGCTTTTAAAATACTTAATCGTATTTGGTAAAAGCAAGTTATGATCACTTCGGATTCTTCTTTGGGTGTTGACTTCATTTTTATTCGGATAGAGTGAAGTCATTAGAAGAATCCTAGCATGAAGATTTCTCAAAAGAAAATGTTAGAATAATCTATCACTATCCAACATTTGTTAAAATATAAAAAATTCTAAAACATGAATTTTTGCTTTAAGAAATTTCCTTCTTTGTAGTTTTCAAACATACATGGATCGTATCAACTTTTTAAAGTACAATATACTCTAAGAAACTTGGTAACGAAGCTTTGATGCCAATTGTGGAAAACTAGAAGGGGGTTGAATAGTTGTGCCGATTAAAACTTTGTTCTAAAGTATTTAGGTCGACTTATGTCAATCTATTTAGATCGTGTGCTGGATATTGATAGATGAACATATAAGTAAGTAATGCAAGAGATAAAGAATAAAGGAACACAAAACCACAACACGAGTATTTATAGTGGTTCGGCTACAAGGACACCTTCCTTGCCCTACTCCACTCCCCGAGTACCCAACTCGAGAGTTTCTAAGCACTACACAATATAAGCTCCTTAATGTGGCGGAGAAGCCTTCACAACGTTGCCTACTCTTTATCTGGTACAAGGATAGACACCGAGTTCTTCCACGAGGTAGAACCAAACCTATCACAACGTCGCCTACACTTTATCCGATACAAGGCTAGATACCGAGTTCCATTACAAAGGAGGAACTACTACCCAACACTACAAGCCAACATAACTACCCAAAGGAGACACACTCCTTTTTTACAATACCATAAAGGATATCAATATCCTTTAACCCAAACTACACAACTTGTACATCGACGAACCATATCAAATGTACACCTTCGGCACCATTCACTAATGCCTCAACACGACACTCTATGGAGGGAGGCAAGAATTATCAACAAGATGCACTTTATTTGTCTTGATGATGACGAATCTTAGCAACTCATGACCTTGAGCTTGCACGTCTTCAAAAGGTGGTGATCTCGCTTTTAAGAGGAACCTAGAGAATCACACAAAGATAAAACTACATAGAATGATCTTTTGTATATGTGGTTAGAGAGGTTAGAATATAGAGAGAAAGTATATCTAAGAGTGGTAGTGAGCAAGAGAGAAATGGCTCACTATTTATAGGCAAAACAAGCCTACTGTCCCACGGTTTCGTCGGATCCCTCACCCAAGGGATTCGGCCAATGCAATTCTTGGGATCCAGCTACTGGGTCAGTTTAGTCCGTATTTTGGGTTGCAAACCGGGTTATGGGTTATGGACCATGGGTTTTGGACCATGGGTTATGGACTTTGAATCATGGATACCCAACAAGATGCAATGTATCTAGTCAATGGGTTATGGATCTTGGGTTATGGGTCATGGATTTTGGGTTCTGGATCATGGATAATATCCAACACGACTTCATGCATGATGTCATGCAATGAGTCATGGGTTATGGATCATGCTCCATGGTATGGGTTATGGACTTTAGTTCTTACCCAACAAGATTCATTGTACCTAGTCAATAGATCATGGGTCTTGGGTCATGGGTTATGGACTTTGGTTTTTACCCATTACTTACCCACTACAACATATACAAAGTACATATACATTATTATAAGATGTAAGTAAACACTATTACTTGTAAGTGTTTTATATAAATGTCATTTGTTTTATATAACTTATTTAACTAAACATATTTTGATGGTTTTGATATGTTTAGTAAAAGTGTGTTAGTAAACTATTGGCTCAAATCTTTTACGTATTTTATTTATTTCATTAAAATGATTTTACGTTTGTTATCGACAAAACATTGGAAGATCGTAAAATATAAATAAACGATTTTATGGTTTATTTGTATTAACATATTGGATCGCATTCATGGGTGGCACAAAACCTCCAATGCATCCTCAGAATAGAGGCTCATTCCCACGAATGGACCAAGTCACAAATAGTGAAGCTAATCAATCTCCACGCACACAACACACACTGTAGTCGCATGTGAAGTGTTACCATAACTCTTGACTCCGGTCATAACTTGGGGTCCTTACCGAACGTGAAAAATCAAACGTATGATTATCATCACCCAAATCACACCCACACATACCATACGTAAACAATGGCTTAGATGTTTTTTCATTCCATCATTTAAGAGATGGAATGAAGAATACACTGCATGTCAAATGTATCATGTAAATTTTAATAGGGCTAATCGCTTGAAAATTCATTATATTGTCACTTTTTCATATTTAATTATCAAACTAAAATTTGTGCACTTAAATGTCAACTTTTTGAATTTTTACTTTTTTGGGTGGTATTTTACTCACTTAGCAGGTTGCTGGTTTTTGTGCTTTTTTGTTACTCCACACCCCTACTTCATTACTCATTTCCATATCCCACCTTCACACACACTTTCATTTCCATATCTGAGATTGAATGTGAAATCAAAACCCCAAATTCAAAACCCTAAATCGAAACCCCCAATAAATCCAAAACGTAGATCGTGGAACTACATCCGGCTATAAGGGTTTAGTGTTTTTTGTGTAAAGTTTTGATTTTTATTTATACTTGCATTTTTTATGGGTTATATGTGGTTTTCATTTTAGGGTTTAGTGTGTTCTTGATAGAGGTTTGATTTTTATGTTAAAAGATACATTGTATCTGAATGTGGAATATCTTTGCAAGTTAATATAGGGAGGTCATCCATGATGTCAAGATGTTCATTTGAATCCTGTTAAAGGCAGTGATGCTTTCCCAGTTTTCGCATCCCTTTTCAACACAATAACACACACAAGTGTTATTTGTATCTTTAATCGTTCTCTTAGTGTTGTGAGTAAACTTTGAGAGTTTTTTGTGGTATCTCCTGATTAGTGTTTATCCTTGTAATAGAGAGAAGTTGTAACTCTTAATTTTTCATCATAATGAAACTTATCTTTCCTTGCCCGTGGTTTTTACCCTATTGGGGTTTTCCATGTTATATCTGTGTGTCATCTTTTATTAGCATTTTCTTATTTAAGTAGTGGGTTTGCTTCATCCGTGTCACTTTTCTCAACAAGTGGTATTAAGAGCTAAGGTCAGTGTATGTATAATTATTTATCGTATGCTCATGGGTGAATACCGCCTCGTATCAAGAGCTAAGGTTAGGTTTTCGTCCAATTAAGCCCAAAATGTTGTGATTTCGGTATTTTCTTCCCAAGTACCTATAATGCAAATATAAATTATTTAGGCAATAAATGATCGAATACGCACGAGTTTAGAGGCTAAATGACCCCTTAAAAACATACAAAATTACACCTCATCAGAAACCTTTGGGTAAATACCGTCTCTACCCACAAAATAAAAATACTAAAATGCCAATGTATTCTTTTTTTCACATAGACATTCTAGTTATTTTACTTTGGGACATGGACAATGTTCATCCTAAAAGTTTCTCTCACGAACTGCTTTTTTAAAATTGTAAGGCATGCTTTTGTAATTTGAACATATGACGTGGGACGTTTTGCAATTTACTCCACAAGTAACTTTTGTCACCACAATGAGTATGGATGGAAAAAATACCTAAACCCAAAATCCGAACCTTTGAGCCGAAAGGTGACATGCTTATCTGTTACGGAAGCGAGATTGGGGCCTTAATCGACAATGAGTAGAGATGGCAAAATACCTTATCCCAAACCTCGAATATTTCATGGCATGCTTATCGGACTCAAAGTGGGTCAGGCTTTAACTAGTATTTTATCAAGTTCGGATGTTGAAGCGTGGAACAACTTCATCGCCTGGCTCCACCGACACATGTATATTCATCTACATATATTAATATTCATATAGTATTAAACTAATATTACGTAATAAAAACATGTTTTTCTAATATTTGTTAGTTTATCAACCTTACAAGATTGCAAATTGTGATTATAAAAGTTTGTTGTGTATTTGTAATTTATTAGGGGTAAGATATCATTAATTATGTATACTAGAAAGGACTCTCTTCATGTTGGGTATCGATGGTCACCCGCATGGCTTATAAATTATGCACAACGAGAAATAAACACATAAGGCCATGTAGACCAATCCTTTGATAGACATGTCTCCTAATCAGGGATATAACCTAATCTAACATGTATAAAGAGTGTTTAGGAATTACTCATTTGATCCTGCAGTAACGTAAGCTCCTAAACCTTCTAATCTTGCATAGAATTGCCTTTTTCTTCTTCTTTTTTATGCTTGATTCAAATGAATAGGATTTCTTGAGGAGAATTGTCAAGTGAGTTGTGTCAGCTATCCACCGGTACTACACAGGTAGAACTAGGGTCGTGAACCTATGCAAATTGGAGAGTAGGAAATCGGGTAACAAGTCGACTGCGGTTAGTCGACTTGGGAATAAGAGTGACAATGAAGCGGATTTGGGGCAGGGCGGTCATCTCTATCCCTGAACAAGATTACAAATATCATCCCAAACCCACCCTAATCCCCATTGGCGATTATCGAGGCTCCCCATTGGGGCGAGATGCACCTCGTAACCCGCCTCGTACCCTGTTGGGGATCTTATATGATTGTCTTCTTTGGGGCTACACCGAAATCATGTCTTTCCCACTTTATTATTGTTTTTACACGATAAACAATATAGTTTTATACAATAACTTGAAAAATTAAGAGGCCGTTATTAATAAATTAAGCATAAGTTTTATACAACAATATCAAACATAAAAAAAATGATAAGCAACTTGCGTCGCAAATCAATTTCCTTAGAATGTTATGATACAACACAAGCTTCCATGACCATAATTTTCAATATCACAAATACTGAAAATTAAAGAATTATATTTTCATTAGGTAAATACCAACGCAATACAATATGTATAATTGTACATAGATATATATGTATGTATATATATGTTTCGGGGCGGGGTGGGGATGTCGAGCCCCTCCCCGCCCCAAACCCAATAAAATCCCCTAAGGCCCCGAAACCTACCCCGTAACCCGATAAGTATGCTCCGCCCATACCAAAAAGTTTTGTTACAATGGTGCATATCGACCACTGATTAAAATACAAGAAACATACTTGTGAATGTAAACCACAATATTGAATTATTTTCTCCATTGTTTTCATTACTCATGTTAGGGGAGGCGATACGATAAAAGACATGAAATGGACTTGTAGATAAACAAATTTGGGTCGAGGATAAACGAGTTGGGTCAAAAATAGAACAACTCATATAACCCGTTCAATTAATGGGTAACACAGGTCAACCCATAAACCTTTTTATGTATATAGCATCTAAAAAATAAGAAAATATAACTTGGTTTGATTTTGAATTTGAACTTAAATGTGTTTTCTTATGTATTTTTATATAGACTTAAATTGAGAGTATACTCTTCTCAGGATTTAAACTCGACGAACTTGTCAATTTTTTAAATCATTTTATCATTTTGGTTTATGAAACGATTGATTCATGAACTCACCAACATGCTAACCTACAGTTTACGCAAGTCCCACACAGGTTACATGTGTTACACGAGTTCATGTTATGGTTAAGTGACATGTATTACACAGGTTCATCTTAGGATTGAGCTTTCTGACACGATGAATAAATGAATCATGCTTGGGTTAAGGTTATATCGAACCACTAACCAAAATACGTCAGCACTAACCCAACTCGATTATCACCCCTACTTATATTCCTACTTGGTCATCATTCATAAAAATCATCTCATTCAATCATCAATTACTTGTAATAACTATTTTCTATTTCCACCGAGGATACTAACTGGAATATCTTAATTTCATGGTTTTCCCAATATAAACCAAATATTATGCTCATTAATAACCCCACTGAATAGTATTCCCATTCTTCGAGTTTAGCCAAATGCTGCAAAATGTTCAAAAATTTCTAATGCAAAGATTACGAATGAATATAAAGAAAAGGCGTAGAAATTTTCATTTTATTCGCGTAAATTCACCGAACTAGATAAGCAATGTAAAAGTGTGGCACACATAAAGTATCACTTCCATTTGCACATTATCAAAGTAGCAATGCAAGCACAACCCCAGAAAACAATATAAACCTAATGATCATCTACTACAATACCATCTTGATAGATTTATGATTGATCAAAATTCCAATACGAAAATATACATAAGTTCAACTTCATGGTGTAAAACAATTGGAGATGATAGATATGAAGTTTGGTAACCAAGACACCACAAGTTGTCAAGTTCAAAAGATTGGGCTACCAGTCTCTGGATTATTAAACAATTGGGCTTCAAAGTCTACTTATTAAAAAATTGGGCTACCAATCTCCTAACTAATTTCTTCATGTTGGGCTGTTATAAGCCCCATTTTAGTTGTGTTATTTTGCTAACCAAAGCTTTATCATTAATTTTTATAGATACTCAAAATTTTACAGCTATGTAAAAACTAAATTTCACCCGAGTGTCCATAAAACTTGATTATTATTTAGCAGAGATAGCAATTCACATGTGGTTCGAGTTGGTGTCACTCAACCATGATGTCATTTGCATAAATTAGAAGATGTTGGCCTCAGTTTCGGCCACACTAGGCTGAAACCTGAATTTCTCTAATTGAACGTGCAACATAGCCTAATTAGCTCCCGTTAAGCCATCATATAGATTATCATTGCTAATGAATTAGTTTGTAATTATAAGCTCTATACATTGAGCCACTTTATCGTATATAAGGTATGTTCGCCAAACATCATAATATATTGTTGATACAAGACATATCTCACATAGGACATGCCTTTTGTTTCTTCAACTTATATGCATACTTGTGATGATCACAAAAAATAATATGGCGCCAAACTTTTTGATGCCATTACCAACCCGATACACAATATCTCCTTGTAAATGAAGGAAATCTCAGACTATTGGCTAAACCAAAATACCGTCGGAGACCATATAATTTCAATACCAAAGCTGAAAATTACGGAGTATTTATTATCATCACTTTACGGGCGCACTGCACAATAGTGCTAGTTATAAAAAAAAAACATTTGTGTTTTAGCTTTCTCATTGAATATCTCGTTGTCCATGAAAGTAGTTATAAAACTAAACTAACACATCTATATTAAATTTTGATTTCAAGTACCAAAAAATGCGCATCATTTGCATCATGAATGACCACTAATTCATTGGTACAAGAGTATTAAAACAAAGGAGGCTGCCCACTAATTGATTAAGACCTCAAGTCCTCAAAATGGGCATTGGGCTGTCTTGAGGAAGAGAATGTTTTGTGTAGGCACACTTGCATATAAATATTTCTTAGCTCATATAGTAGATATCAAGATATGTTTTGTGTAAACCTTGAGTTTTAGTTTTAACTCACACTGCTTTTACAAAACTTAGAACCACATATATCATTTCATATAGAAGTGACAAATTGAGACTTAAGGTGACGTTTGTTTTTTAAAAGAGGCTTATGACCTCCGAATCGAACCGCTCAGACGCGGTCGATATTTTACTGCTCGTGATCGTTTGTTTTTTTTCCGCTTCAGACGCTCGACGCAGAAGATCTTAATTGCCAGACTTGAGAGGGTGTCTTAACGCCTTGTTGACACAAAAATAACCAAAAAAAATTAGTACGAAAGCGAAATGTGCATTTCAAACACGAGTTTTTTTTTCCTGCTCGATGCGGTCGATTCTCACATTTACGCGCCAGTTGATTGATTCGGATGTAGCGGTTTAGATTGATTCGAGTCTATTAAAAACAAACACCACCTTACTAGTTAAACATGTATTTAGTTGGATAAATATTTACGAAAAGAATATCTAATTGGGTCTCAATAAATACTATAGAGGGTTCATGATTTGTAAATACATTTAACTTGTCAATTTTGTTGTTTCATATGGTCATCTTTTTTTACGCTATTAAAACACAAACCTTTTAAAATTCGATCTTTGGGTGTATTTTGTGTCCATTCTACCTTTACTTTTTCTCAAATTTTTGACAGTAAAATCGTTCTTTTACATGTATAGATGGTTCTAGTTGTTTATTTATTAAAAGGGTATTTATATAACAATTACTACGCGGTACTAGTTGTTTATTTAATAAAAAAGTGTAATTTTATGACAAGTTATACGCATTTCAAGTGATTAGCCAAACTATTATTCTTTTGGTTTTAACAAAACACTATAAATAACAAGTTAGCTTTAAATCGGTGTCTCGAATCATATCAGTAGTCAAAGCTCGATCCACAACCGGTGTTCAGGCCGAACGAACTGTAGCTATCTCGGCCGAGAAGTTTCTTCATTTTCCATTCGGATTTGACTTCAACTGGTCCAATCTAAATCTGAAATGAGTTTATATCATTGTACATTCCTAAATAAATGAGCACTTATCATTCTATTGGACTTGCACCAAACAACATACAATTTGCATGTGGTAATGTTCCCCAATGGGGGAGGAGACCTCATGATACAACATGCATTTTGAAGACCAAATTTATTACTAATAATTCCTTTCATTTTGTTTTATTGTCATGTTACAAGGGTTTATATGAAACTGTTGGCACACAAGGTATAGAACATTATCACTGCAAAAACAGTAACAATAACAAAAGTTACAAAACCAATCTTGCCAGACCGATATATGAAAGATGTAAGATATAAAGAGTCATACATTTAAATCTTAAGTGAGAGTATACCCTGAAGGCTGAGATTAAAAAGATTGCTTTTAGAACGATTTTCACAGTTAGTGTATACGCAAATACGACATGTATATATGTATGTGTGTCGTAATAGACGAATTATCTTAACCCTTAAGACTAATTTGTTCAACATCGATAAGCTATGTTAGCTTGTTAAATGAAAAAACATGATATAGAAGGTGGGCAACCATTTTTTTTGTATTTTGTCTTTGCTTTTTGTTTCTCTAATACATGTTGCCTTTCTAAAAAATAAAAAATAAAATAAGAAAAAAATAAAATAATTTTGCTTGCAGCTATTAACGGTTAACCAAAAAACTTAAAGAGGTCTTATTTTTCAAAATGATATGTTCATTATGGCAAAGTAATGACCTTTTCTATTCGGAATTTATATTATAATTAAATCGCAATGATATTTCACCGAAAGGTGTGAATTAACGCGAATACTGCAGCGCGGGTATTTTTTGCACTGGTCATCATTCACCCTATGAGGAATAGCCCAAACCAACTCTTCTAAATTTCAAGAGGTCACCAACTGGAATGCGCATGAGCCGAGACTCAAACCTTTGACCTTTTATCCACCAAAAATTTTCAGTGAGCGTTTTTCAAATGTGGGTACCAACTCAGCCAAAGCTCTTTGATTAAATCTCAATGATAATAATCTTGTTAAAGGTGTAAATCTATAGAAAAACTAGATACACTTGAGTTCTTTTATCCATACTTATATGTGATTCATCAAAAGGTATATATTCGTGTAACAAAACAGATTATAAATTTGTTGCTGGTTTTTCTTTGGATATAGTAATAAATTAGCATTTTTAATCATTGAACTATTGATTGTTTAATTATTGGTCTATGAAAAGCCTGTAACATGTATAATAAATTGTGCTTGCATAATTTAATGTATCTAGCGAATAAGAGAGAGGGAGACTCGTTTATTAACTAGTTGGGATTTTTGGCTTGATTGAATTTGTAATAATGAAAACCACACTATCATTTCAGACTATGATATCAGTGGAGGATTCAGATGGACAATTTTTTTTAAATAAATACTTTACTTATACTTTTACCAAAATGAATCATCTAAACTCGTTTTACTAGAATTTACATTTTGAGCGAGCAAACATGGAAGAGCAAAGCATTTGCTTTTTATGTTCTTTGTCTTGTAGTAGGCGGAGAAAGAATGGAAGGAAAGCAAATCATTCGCTTCTTCACGTCTTTCGTCTCAGAATGGCGGAAAGCAATTGGGAGAAAGCAAAGCGTTCGCTTCTCATGCTCTTTGCTTTGTAGCGAGGATATGTGGGTGAAATGAATTGGAGAGCAAATGGTTTGCTTACCCAAATGGTTGGTCGTCCAAAGTGTCGATTTTGGTAAACGTATTTGAAAGTGTTTATCTTTGTAATTGAGTGTGAGAAGTGTTTGTTGTGGTAATTAATTTATTCAGATGTGTTTGACGCATAGACTTTAGGAGCGGTGAACGTTAAGCATTGTGATTCTTAATGTTCGTTTGACATGCAATAAGTAGTTTTATCTAATTTTTTCGGGATGCTTATTTTTTTAACGCTCAATGAAATAGCATTTAAGAGCGTTGAACATTTAGTAATTGTTTTAAACATTATAATTATAACTACAACAACATTACCATACATTTGTATAGCTAAATATAGCTACTGCTCATTGCTCACCGCTACTATTATTTTTAGAAACATCCGAACTAAAATACATATGTAATAAAAACGGTAGTGATAACATAAAACGTACTAGTGCTATTTAGTAAACATTTAAACGCAATCGTTTTGACACACTTCATTTTTCAAAAGTCTATTCGCAACCAAAAAAATGGGCATATGCACCGTGCAGTGAGGTTGTAAGTTCCAATTTTGTCTACTTGTTTTTTTAATCATGTTGTTACGCGATTTTCCTTCTTGAATACATTTCAAGCAACTTTGATTAGTTGTTTAACACGTCTCATTTTTAGCTAAATTGGCAGATCTCCCATATACAAACCTTACAAATTTTTTGAAAATGACTTGTTTCTAACGTGATACTTTCACCCATGTTCTTATTTATCCTTTGAGAATATAAAAAGAAAACTAAACAATAATAAGGCAAAAAAAATTGTAAGAAACGGAGATCTTGGGACCTTATCAAATGGAAAACAACATCTCAACGTTCGATGTGGCCAAAAGGTTGCCTAATAATCCAAGAAATGTCACATGAATTCTAACCACATTGTTTCACCATCACATCATCCTTTTTACTTCATCATATAGACTAGAACATGATCTAATGTCTTTTAGAGTGCAAGGTGCAGTTGCATAACTATTGAAAAATGATTTGCGCACTCTATTTTTAGATTAGGATAGTCAATTATATGTATAAAGCTGTTGTACTGTGTATATACACTGCTTTAACTGGTTGTACACATGAGAGTGCAAATCAAAACATAATGTGTGCAAAACATTTCTCATAACTATTATAGGCGTCATCACATTAGCTTGTATCATATAACAGTCTTATAACATAAACAACCCCCGTCAAATAACATTCTTATAACACACTATAAAAAGCGTTTACTCGCTCACAAAAAAAAGAAAAAGAAAAGACGAGTGATCTCCATAGCTATGCACCTATAACACAAAGGAAATGGTGCAGTATAACAAGCATGGCGGTGTCATACGTGTCATTTTGACACCTATAACATGTTACAAGGTCATTGCATCGTCTCAATTAAGAATGGATGTTGGCGTGACTCGCTAAAGTAGTGTTATAACTAAATAAAAATGGACTTGCCTGTCGGACTTACAAATATTTACTACTCACAATGTTAGAAGCTTTACAAATGCATCATACCACATCACTAGACTATAACATTTTTGCTAAAACTTACAAGTTTAGTACAACATAATGTTTTATTATCAAACAAAACACACAAATCTACTCATGTCACTGTTATTAGATTGTCGTTGATTTTTTCATATTTAAATAAGATTTTCACAGTTGGAGAAACAATTGTGAGGTATTTAAAACTAGTTGAAGGAGCTCGACAAGATCAACAACTAAATCACAATTTCATAATATTTTAATTCTATTTTATAAATGATGATACGTGTCGACTTTCGGTGTGGCATTATTATCACGTCTTAAATCGAACAAAACATAAAAGACGTCTTAAAGGCTTCACGTCGATGGCGTTCCGAGCATGGTTTTCCTTAGGGATTTTTCCGTCGAAATGTCTCACTAAAGGCTTTCGTGGATTCCATGGATTTTGCCGTTGGTAAAAGCCCTTTTTCTAGTAGTGTACGTTACATTAAATGGAACAAAAAAAGTTTACATACCCTAATCGGTACATTTAAAAAAGTTCGTTATTATTTTCCATCTTAATCCCTATAACAAAACACGTTAAGCCACATGAACCTATCTTCAACTCACCTGCATTTATCGGTACCAAACCATCTCAAACACGGGTATTAAATTTCATAGCGCGTCGTTACAAGTCAATTCTATATATAGAATTACATCGAAACCTATCGAAAGTTGTATTTAAGTAGGGTATAAAAATGAACAAACCATGTTGACCTTAAGGCATCCTCAAGATCACATGCATCACATTTTATTCATGTTACAAGTTATCTTGTTGTGTTATTTATTCTCCCCTACAGAATTGGATCCCATGGCTATTATTAGGTGTGACATTTCCATGTTTGGTACATTGTACTAGATTTATTTCCTTCAAATAATCATTTCCAATTTTGAATCAATTATAAAGACTGAAATAATTAAATAAATGGCTAAGAGAACACTTGACGCCACCTTATAACACCAACTTAATAAAAGGGTTGTAGCGGTTGACGACTTGACGCCACCTTATAACACCAACTTAATAAAAGGGTAGCCGTTTTGAAATTAGTCGGCTCACAATATCGAGTCGAAAAATCAAATAAATAATAATATTAATTAAATTCTATAATTTTTACATTTTATTCTAAAAAGACCATCCTGAACCTATTGGTTATACTTCTTGTAATTACTTTCATTAAATTATAACCATTTTACACTTTAATTTTCACTTTTAACGTGCAAGGGGTAGTAATAAAGCTTGTACATGGCTAACATTAGCAAGTCACATGTCTTTGTGTCTTTTTCATTGTCTTTTGCAGAAGCAATGACATCGTATCCATATAAAAATCTTTAAAAATGACATTAAATAGGAGAAAATGATTTATTATTTTGAAATTGAATTTTCATCCCATTGACAATAACATGTTTCCAACTTCTATCAACTCGACATCTTTCATCTTGAATGAACCATGAATATAGGAAAATAAAAATAAAAATAAATCCTAAAGTACATAAGTTTATTTAAAAGTATAGTTTGTATATAGCTACATCTTTTACAAATAATTATAGCTTAGACTCAAATGGTCATGTTTCATAATGCAGTCGAACAATGAGCAAGTTGCTAAGCTAATTTGAACATTAGCTTTTACATATTGTAATCATGGACAGAACTTGGAGGCTGTTGGTGGAAAGGTCAACTTAAAATTATTTATTCTAGAAGGGTTGATATACACTACATTGAAATTTTTGTATAAAAATGACTAAAACCATATGTAAAATGACTAAAGCCATTTCGAACGCGTCTCCCTTTACGAAGATCATACTAGACGCGTGACGCATCCCCTCCCCCTAAAAATGAAAGTTTTTATTTGTCAGGTGATCGAAAGAATTGAAAGTGTTTGTGTGTATTTTTTTTAATTTATTATGTGAGTTGTTTTTTGTGATTGCGATCTTTTTACTATAAGCATTTGGTATAATTGAATTGACGCTAAAAGGGCGAGACTGTTTGGTCAAGTTTATCGTCACCGCTACTAGCCTAAGAGCGTAAGTTTTCTTTTTCTTGTTTCATGCTTATGAATTCAAAAAGCTAGATTATTTGAATTAAACCTAAATCAAATACTATAAACATAAATGGTGGCTTTATTATTAAAATAATAATAATAAATAAATAAAAAATCTATCTACAATAGAAACACAAACCAATGTTACAAAATGACATTTTGACCCCTCATATTTTATTATACTCGTTGCAGTGGCGTCGTGGCCAATTGGCATTTTCGTCATCTTGCGATTATAAAATAGGGGGAATAATACCTTCTGCATAACTTAATAATTATATATATTAACTATAGTAGCGATGACACGGGGTATTTCTCCGACACGTGTCGATCATTAATCACAACTTTCATGTTTAGCGAAAATAATCCCGAGGTTTAAGTTGTCATTGCAGTAAGTTCAAGTTTTTCAAAAATAGTCCTAAAGTTTAATTGTCATTGCAGTAAGTCCTTTATAAGATTTGGCAAAAATAGTCCCTATCTAAATTCACTCACTAAAGCAAATCCCATTGCGTCGCGCGGCTTTTTACAAGGGTGTTAACTAAAAGGCAAGACACAAGGTCTTCACTTGACACGTGTCTCTAAGATTAATCACAACTTTTCACTTTGAGTTGGCGAAAATAATCCCGAGGTTTAAGTGTCGTTCTGAAATAAGTTCAAGTTGGCAAAAATAGTCCCTAAGGTTTAAGTGTCACCGCAGTAAGTCCTTTATAGTAATTTGGCAAAATAGTCCTATCCAAATTCACGTCTCATAAAAGAATCTCACGCGTCGCGGGTTTATCACTCGTTTGTACTATTTTATTAGCTATGATGAAGACTTTGTTATTTATATTACGGTGACTTTCTAACTTATATTCAGCGTTTAGTCGTTAGAAAAAATATATTTAGCGTTCTTAATAACTCTTCAGTTTCAATTTCAACTGATAAAAAAGAAAATAAAAATAAAAATAGTTGGTGAGTATCATATTTGATCGGTTTGCACTGATCTCACTAAAAAACATATTTACTGTTATTAGTAATTGTTTACTTGGGTAATTTTGACGGGAATAAAAAGAATTTTAATAGGTGATGTTGATATTTGATTAGTTAAGAAGTACAGTGACCTCGTTTTTTTTAAATTGTAATAAAAGCATTCGGTATCCTTATGCTGTGAGGGAGTGTTGTCTCAAGACGCCAACCTCATGGCGCCACGAGCACATCGATGGTGGCGTTTTCGTACCTCGCGCCGTTGTTACCATCCAAAAGTCATTTTTTTAAAGTATGTTATGTATAGGCTAGAGGATGTGTCATGACAAAAAAACTAAAAGATATACTCCCTTCGTCCCATTTTTATTGTCCACTATTGACTTTTTTAGTCATTCTTCTTCAAATTTGACCATGATTATTTTTATTTGTGTTATATAATACTTGATGAAAAATATATGAATGTATTTGGTTTTAAAATGTATTTTAATTGGTATAATATTCATCAAATATTATATAACACAAATAAATATATTAATGGTCAAAGTTGAACAAAAAAGACTTGTCAAAGTCAAATGGGACTATAAAAATGGGACGGAGGGAGTATTGTTTTGTGAGGTGTGATAGATTTTGATGTTATGAGAAGAGAAAAAAATGTTGAGATGACAACACTTATTGTAGGGCTAAGTAACGTGTCAAATCCGACCCGACCCGAAAACCGATTTAAGGTAAAACGTGAACTGAGATCCGAATCGAGTAAAAGCTATCGAAACCAAAACCAAACCGAATAAAGTCGGTTTGAATCGGTTTAGCTAGTTCGAATTAAATAGTTGTGTTTTGACCCAAACCGAACTGAGTAAAACCGAAATAATTATATAAAACTGAAAACCAAACCAAGTAAGGTCGGTTCAATTCGGTTAAGCCTGATTCGACTCGATTTATCAAATCGGGTTAATTTTCAGTTGATTTTGCTGAGCCCTGGCTAATACCATAAATATCAAAACATTGCAAGAAAAGAAACCCATACATATATCCATTCCATTCCATCCCTCCCCCACGTTCCCCTTCCCTCCCCCCTCTCTCTCCCACTTCCAAAAACCACCGTCCAACCACCGCCGGAAAACCCATTTCCGGCCACCGGAAAACAAAATGTCAAACCCAAATCCAGACCCACAACAAGACCTAAAACGCCAAGTCCTGACACATATCTCCAAGCTCTCAGACCGAGACACCTTCCCCACAGCCTCATCCGCACTCGAAACCCTAGTGCTCACCCTCCCAGCCACCTCCATCGCCCCCTTCATCTCCCACCTCTCCTCCACTTCGCCTTCCGACAAGTCCCCCGTGAGAAAACAATGCCTGCACCTCTTATCCCTCCTAGCCCTCACACATTCCACCTCCCTGACGTCACATGACGTCACCAAGATCATGCATGCAGTAGTGAAGAGGCTGCATGACGGGGAGTGCAACGGGGTGAGGGAGGCCTGTGTGGAGGCAGTCAGGAGTGTAGTGAAAGTGGTTGGTGAAGTCGAGTTTGTCGCGGTTGTTGGGAAGCTGGTTGAGGTGGTTGTAGGGAAGGGGTGGGGGAGGTGAATTTGGTGATAGGGGGCGCGATGTGTTTGTCGGCTGCGGTGGATGAGGTGAGGGCGGGAGGGGGTTCGGGAAGCGGAGAAGGGTAATTTGGTGAAGGTTTTGGCACGGGTGATGAAGACGTTGAAAGGGGAGGGGAATGGGAAGGGGAAGGGCGCGTTGTTGGGTGTGGTGGGGAGTGTGTGTGGGTGTGGGGTGGTGGGAGGGGGTTGTTGGGTGTTGTGGTGGCGAGTTTGGTGGAGTTTTTGGGGAGTGAGGATTGGTCGGTGAGGAAAGGGGCGGTTGGGGCATTGGGGAAGTTGGCGAGTGTGGAGAAGGGGAGGGGGAGTTTGGTGGAGTTTAAGGCCGGGTGTGTTTTGGCGTTGGAGAATAAACGATTTGATAAGGTATGATAATTGGTTAGTTAGATTGCTTAATTTTGCTGACGTGCCGTAATTGAAGTTTGAATGCATGATGTACAATGTAGTTAAAACGTGTTATGGATAAATATGACATTATATGTTTATGCCGGGTAAATATGGAATTGACCCTTTATATAGAAGATGAATGTAGTTAAGTCGGGTGTATTTTGGCTTTAGAAAATAAACGATAAGGTATAATATGAATACTTTTAGTATCAGTAAGACAATTTAATTGGTCGATTAGTTGTGTAAGTTTGCCGACGTGGCTATTGAGCATCTCGTTGTGTCCCGATTTACTCTCAAATGTGTTTTGTTTTATTATGTAAAAGATAGATGAATGTAGGGATACTTTAATTTTGGATAATTTTATTAGGCCTAATGGAAATTTGGTTAATGAATGTAATAGGTGAAGGTAGTTCGAGAATCGATGTATCAAACACTAGAGTTGTGGAGGCAGATTCCGGGAAGTTCAGATGAGGTGTCTGTTTCGCCTCAAGTGAATGAGAATTCGTCGTCAAAAGGTAAGCCGTTTTTGTAAATTGCGATTAACCAATTCACTTATGTAAGTTGGTGGCATATTAGTTGGTTACTGAAGTTAGTTGTTTGTCTTGTGCTTATGTGTTTGTGTGGTTTCGTGAGAATAGAAAGTAGTTATGGTGGTTGTTTATCTGGCAAAAGGTTTAGGTAAGCTAAACTAAGATCAGTTGACCAAAACAAATGTATACATAACGAAAACGAAAGCAGATAAAATTAACTTAGGCGCTGATTAGGTATTCCTTCGAAAAGGTCTAATCATAAAAGTTGCATTAGTAATATTAACAAACCATAACAATGACGGAACAGCACCAAATTTTCTATGTTCTAACTTAATAATTGCCCTTTAATATCTGAAAGACACGGCTAGCCTGTTTTCCTATCAATACTTTCCCGTCTAGTCCCCTGTTTGATTCAGACGCAGCTCAAGACTTATGGAGTTATGGTGGGTGGTTAGAAGGTTTAGGTTACCTAAACTTAGATTATTTTTTCGTTGAGCTGGATGGAAAGCTGCCTTAATTGTTTCATCCTAACTCAAATGATTAAAGTTGGAACATGAAACTTTTTGTTTTGTTTCCTTATTATGTTATTTATTAATTATACAGTTTGGTGGTTTTGGATTCTTGGTATATGTTGGGTGGGAAATAGCGACACTTTATGATAATTAAATGAATAAATGGATGTCATGTGTATTATATGCTTTGATTTTGTTTGGTCACTTTCTTGATAGCACACCCATTGATTTCATATACAGTACTTGTTAATTGTTTATAGACTATGTTGCTGTTATCAGTTTGTATTATGTTCATTTAGTATACGTTAAAAGTATTAGGTGAGCTAAACTAAGATTATTCATACCTTCCATTTGAAAAAGATTATTCATACCTTGAGCGGGAGGGAAAGCGGGCTTATTGTGCCCTTTAAATACTAAACTAAATACCAATATATACTCGAGTTTTCAGACTCTTGATGTATCTTCAGTGGACAATGGCGACACTTGAAGATGATTTAATTGGGTCATGGTGTGTGTCATTCTCGATAATATCTGCCACTTTCTTTTTAGAAATGTTAGCTGTCATTTTTATGGTACTTGTTAACTACTAGTTATATAATTTATTCTAGTTAGTGATTTTTATTTTATTTTTATTACCGTTAAATCCAGATAATGGCACAAGGAAATCCCCTGCTATACGCTCAAGAATTCCTTCTGCTACGGCTATAGAAACTCCGCCAAAGGAAACAACTTCCAATAGCAAGCATTCTCTAGTTCAACGTTTATCTCCAACTACGCCACAAAGTAGAAGTCCTCCAAAGAGTAACTACAGGAAACAAAGTGGTTCAATTGCTAGAAAGGTGGATTTCGACAAAGAAACTGATCAAAAGATCAAAGTTTCCATACCCAAGCCTGTATCTTTTGACGGAATTTGTAAAGAAAAAGTAATGAGAGAAAATATGGTGGATACTGACAAAAAAGTCATCCTAGAAACGGAAAAGAGAGTTACAGAACAAGTTATATCTAATAAAACAAAAAGTAGCAGCTTTGGAAAACTTGGTGGTTCAAAATTTGGTTCTCGCGTGGTTCCATTTATTGATGAGTGTGAGTTGGATACAGATATAAATGGACGTGCAATTGAACATGGTTATGGGAACCAGAAAGAGGTTGAGAATATATCTCGGATCCAAAATCAGCTCGTTCAGATTGAGAATCAGCAGTCAAATCTCTTGAATCTTTTGCAGGTTCCTTGACATGACACCCTTTTGTATTTTGTTTCATCATTTGATATTCTGCTTCAGATTTAACTCCTGTTTTCATTGATTTCAGAAATTCATTGGAAGTTCACGTAGTGGAATGAATTCTTTAGAAACACGAGTAAACGGGTTAGAAAAGGCATTGGATGAAATATCATATGATTTAGCAATATCAACCGGTAGAGTTTCGAACTCGGACTCTTGTTGTATGGGTACCGAGTTTCTAAGCCCTAAATATTGGTGGAGGACAGAAGGGTCGTTTCATAGTCCAAGGTCACCTTTTCGTGGGAGTCAACAGTCACTTTCTGACAGATTCAATCCCGACAGTCCTACAAGAGGAATTGCTCCGAACACACCAGGAGGTGTGTTTGGAAGTCCAGGGAGAAGCTCAGAGTCGTTATTGAGTGCTCGAAAGAAGAAAGTTGAAGGTCAAAATCGTTATTTTGACAGGTTTGATGGTGGCTGTTTGGCCAATTGTGTACAGCAGCGAAACTAAAAACAGGTAGCTGAACATCACTAGTAACTAATATTTGGGCTTGTTCCTTCTTTTTTTCTCTCTATATTTGCTCTTGGCCCGGGACCATTAGTTATTAAAGACCGGTTTAATAACTGAAAGATAAAACACCCTCTGTAAATAGCATATGCCGTATCTTTCCCCACTTTCACTTTAGTTGCCAAGAAGCTGTCCAATACATGGTTGAGGTGGTAAAATGGGCGGAGTGATGAGTGAAAACAGATTTGGGTCAGAACGAGTTATCGGGTCAGGCTTACCCATAAACATTTTTGTCCCTCTTTTCTCGAATTACAGTACATATTAATAATAACCTTTAAGGCTGTAGTGTATTAAATAGGATAGCGGAAACTATGCTGTAAGAATACTTATAACGTTTAATGAATAAGGTAATTGTGCTGGCTGTAAGCATTTAAACGACTTTTCGAGTCATTTCTCAATCCATTCGACCCATTTGAACCTTTCCATTCTAACTTTTGATTTACCCATTAGACATAAAATTTAACCCGAATCAATCCATTTATTGGTAAACGGGTTGAAGTTACCATCTTTAATACATGGTATGGTACAAGGTAGCTACATAAATGTTTTTGTAAAATGGCTTCACTTTAGACTTTCACCGTATTTTTCAGGCCCGTCACTTTTCAGTCATTAGTCAAAAATTTATATCGAGGAACGCTATTATGATACATGCAGTTACTAATTGTCTATGAAAAATATATAATTGACATTATTAACTCTTTTCTCTTATCGTTTCAGATCTGTATTAGCTGATAAAGATCATTTTGTCATTTACCACGAGTCATCAGCAATTGGCAGCAGCACCAGCACTAGAACAACCAGAAATCATTCTCAACAAAATGCTTCTGCCACTAACGATGCCAAATATTATAAAAAATTGTTCGTTTCATGCCTGGATAAGGTACGATGTACATTAAGGTTCCATCACACGTATGATCATTGAGTTAGATTATGTACAGAGAACCCTTCTTTTATTTTTCCCATATACACGGCGTTTGGCTATTGTGTAGTAGATGAAAATTAAGCTTATATTGTTTCTGGGGTTGTGCTTCCATTGCTATTGTGACAATGTTCAAATGGGAAGTTAAACTTACTCCAGGTTTTACGTGTTGCTTATTTAGTCTGATAAAGTTACGCGAATCGAATGAAATTTCTATATTTTTTCTTTATGTTCATTTTACCATTCAGCGGGGTATTCAATGAGCATGATGTTTGGTCTATATTGAAAAAGTCATTGTAATCGTAACTCAGAGATGCTTGCACAAGATGCTGCGAGATTCAATGGTGCTTGTACTTGGTTATTCTCAATATTGACCCAGGATATTGAGATACTTAGTTAGTGTCCCAGTGGAAAGAGAGTCTACTTATTACAGGTAATTGATGATTGAATGAGATGACCAAAGAATACTAGGAGGGGGGTGTGGGATCGAGTCCGGTTCGTCACAGTATGCTTATTAATCGTGTCATAAAAGTATGCTTATTAATCGTGTCATAAAACTTAAACATAACATGAACTTGTGTAACACATGTAACCCGTTTGTAACTCGTGTAATATGTTTTAGTAAATGGGTCAAGCGTGTTAGCATGTTGGTGACTTGACAAATCAACCATTATAAATACCAAAACGATTTAGAGAATGCCGAATCTAACGAGTTTAAATCTCATGAGTCAACTATGTTATGAGTTTAATTTTAAATCGATATCAAGTACATAACAAAACATATTTAAATCGAAATTCAAAACCAAGTCAAGTTATATATATTTATTCAAACATAAGTACACTAAATAACATTCATATTTGTTCATTAAAGAGATAAATCAAAATAGTAAAATCTTTAGCAAAATAAAAATTCTTGGCGTTCAACTAAGGGACGAATTCATGATATAGGAAATAAACCTTATTATTGTATTCATGATAAATTACTACTGTATCATCTAAGGGACGAATTGAGATTGTATTCAGCAAAGGGACGAACTGACCTTATTTAGCAAAGAGAGGAATTGAGATTTTGATTTGTGACTGAGACTATACATGTTAATATGTATATAACATTGATTGTTTGATGTTTCATATTCCCTTTTTCCTCTTGAAACTCAAAAGAAACTTTTAGATTAATGTGTTTTTTGAGAATTGGTAGCTATTAAATGTATACCAACTACATCATACATATTTTAATTACTATAATTAATTTTAGTTTGAGGGTTTATGGGTACACCACGGTATTTTGATGGTATCTCCGATGGGTATTTAAATGGGTGTCGTGGGTTTCATTATTTTTTAAAGCTTATCTATATTACATATAAAGAGAAAATGTATATATTACAAAATTAAAAAATGAGTAATGTTATTTGAAAGTCAAAATCAATTGTGATCATTGAGTTAGATTATGTACAAAGACCCTTCTTTTCTTATTTCCATATACACGGCGTTTGGCTATTGTGAAGTCGTTACTTGCTTTCCCGTGTTTTAATCAAGGATGGAGCTAGGAATTAGCAATAAAGGGGCTGAATTTTTTCTTTTCTCAAACTAACAAAGTCAAATAACTAAAACACTAAATGGTAGGTTCTAATGACGACACACGCCAACATATTTGGGTTACAAAATTTAAACTTTGATAAGAAAAACACATTGATAACTAATAAAAAAATGATTAGATGTAAACCTTGTACATGAAACGGTGTTAAGTTTCTCCTAATTCTTTTGCCGTCTAAAAATTGTGAGGTTATTTATCTATAGTCAGGCTACGAGCTTAAATTTTATATGATAAATAACAAAACTATTGGGCGGTCATCCTCAGCCCATGGCGAGAGAGATTCAAAGAGTGAATAATACTCGATCCATTAGGCTTTTTGCTATCCATTTTTATAGTTTTCTTTCTAAATCTTGTAAATCGAGTCTTTGAGATATCTATGCAACATTGTATAAGGATTAAGGATTGGCCCAATATTGTAAGAGGCCCAGTAAATGACCTAGCCCAAATTTTTGATCTCTTCAAAAATAGGAATTAATCCTTCTTGCCTGTCCATAGTATTAAAGAAAAAACATATTGCGCATTAATAGGAGAAACAATAGGATTTTGAATTGAATTAAAAAAGGTAACAATTAATGATAAAAGATTCCAAATATTTATTAGGTCATCCAAACTAACCAAAGTTTTGATAGGCCGTTTAATTTAATTTGATAACTTTTTTTAAATTAAGTTTATGTATTGAGTGTGCAAATATTTGTTTCTGAAGAAAGCAAAAGATAGAAAATCAAAATTATTTATGTTAAATTAATTAAGAGTAAATTGCAAACCATGATTTTGTCAAATTATAGACACAATCTTTACAACTTTGAAAACGCATGCGTAATCCTTGTGAGAAACTTGAGATGCATTTATCGATTCGGGAAAGTGTGATAAAAGCACACCAATATTTTTTTTAGCAAAGACTACTTCTTATGTTTTATGCGCGGGAGGATAAATGTACAAAGACGAAGCCACGTTAGACTTGGGATGGCCATGGTCAACCCATGAATAGCTTCTAATAGTATTATACATAGAGAAATTGATAATAGTTTAGTCCTATATTAATTGTCCTATTTTAACTTTTTAAGTCTTTCTTTCTTAACTTTGATCTTAAATATTTTTATTTTTGTTATATATATTTAATAAAAATTATACCAATAAAAAATACATTTAAAAATCAATTTATTCATATATTTTGCATCAAGTATTATATAACACAATTAAAAATATTTAAGGTTAAAGTTAGAAATGAAATACCTAGAAAATTCAAAATGGACAGTCAATATGAGACGGAGGGAGTAACAGTTTAGTCCGCACAATAACTTTGGCCCACGCGAGTTCTCAAAACAAATCGTGTCTTTGTTCTACATCCTTTTATCTTCATTTTTTTTTTGTACTTAAACAAGTCGACTCACAAGGTTCAACTAAAGATTTTTAAACACGGTAAGTTGTTAGTGCTCTGTGCGTAAAGTTACTGCTTTCTTATTAGAATTTTACTTAGTCTTAAGTTTTAAACGCCTTAGTCATTTTTTAAGTCATCTTTAGTGTATATTTTGGCTCACTCAGATTATAAATTTTGGTCCCATCATTGTAACGCACACCAAAATTTCTTCATACGAACTACTTGTGTTTTAAAGTTTTAGGAGTCGTGTTTGCAATTCGATTGAACCCTAAATACTTGAAATTTATTTTAACGCAGTACACACCATAAGAAGATAGAACCAAAATATTACACTTTTATTTGTAGCCAAAACCCAGTATTCTACGTTACAAAACAAAATGATTAAAAACTTATCTACATTGTAATGGCATCTTAAGAACTCTTATTTAGTACAGTAGCATTCATTTAACTTAAACACTAAACATCTCGAGAAATCGATCAACCTATAATCATTTCCCTTTGTAGTAAATCATATTTTATTAAACAAAATGTGAATATTTACATACATATATTGTACAAATAATACGTCACAAACATTTATTGAGAAGCCAACAATATCAATTTTTTAAGCTTTGCGCAATTTCCCTAACTATATGCAAATGTGTATAAGCATATAAGTAAAGATGACACATAAATATAATGCATAGTAGAATCTGCACATATAGCCTTCCAAAATACATATATATATTTTAATCGTGAATTAAGACAAGACGTAATAGGATGTTAACTCGCACGTGAAAACCTCTATTACTTAAGTCACCACCACTACACCCTATTTAGTTACCACCATGACTTAACCAAATAACACCCCTTCGATTATTATTGTGACTTAAACTAAAAAACTAATCAATGTGTTTATGAGTGTTTTATCTGTTTAAATATTTAAACAAATATTTGTTATAACTAAATGTTGAGTGAGTGTTGTGAAAGGTTGACAAATGGCAATGGATAAAAAAAAAAAAAAAAAACTTTGCTTGCATTGTCTTATTTGGTCTACGTACCGGAACTGAGAACATTCGGGATTATGCAGGAAATGATATTATGGTAATATGACATTAAATGATGATATTTTGTTACGTTACCAATACACGTAACCTAACAAACAAACAATATCTTTAGTAAATATCAAATTTTTTGAAAACCACAACTAAAGAAAGATGTAAAAAGCCGGGTCCAATCAGCAAAAAACGGAAACAAAAAAAAGAAAAATGATGTTATGTTAATGTGACACTGAATGATGATATCAGGTTACCAATACATGTAACCCAACAACAATCAATACCCTTGTCAAAGTAAGTATTTTGAAAACTAGACCAAACCAAATTGAACGATTCAACCATAGAAAACTATAAAATACCAAGTTCATCTTAAAAAACCCGAAACAAAATAAAATACCGATTCAATAAACACTACATGTAACTAGGGTCGAGCATCGGTTCTCCGACCATTCCTCCCGCCCGAAAAAGTGTTAAATGGTAACCCGAGTCCCGGCCGTGTATTCGGTTGATCGATTTCTAATCTCCCAAAACAAACGGTTCAACACAACGGTAATAGCGCTAGTTTGGTTTTTATTTTGACTCGTCCCAACCAACCCGTCCCTACAATTCAACCAAATTGTATGAAATGGTAAACCGAGTCCGACCGAAAAGGTCAGGCGATTCGGGTTCTGTCGGGCCTGGGTGGATTTGCTCACCCTTACATGTAACCTAACAAACAGTTAATAGCCCTAGTAAATACTAGTGTTTTGAAAACTAAACCGAACTAGCTGGTTCAGCCAAAATAACTATAAAAAACCAAGTTTAACAAAAATAAAAAACCAAAAACAAAATAAAACCGTTTCGATATCTGATTCGTCTCTAAACAAACCAATTCACACTTCAACCAACCAGATCAACCCAGATTTTAAAACACTGGTAAAAACCAAACCAAAACACAATACAAGACCAACACAAACACAAAGTCAAACCCTTTTACTTTTACTTTCACCCCAACTCAACTCAACTCAAACTCAAAAAAGTCACCGCCAGTCAAAAAATTTCACACATAAATAAACAAAAAAAAAAAACCTTCGTCAACAATACCATCAACACCCTTTTTTCCCTCTTCTCCAAAAACACACACACAAATACACCTTCAACTGTGTGTATTATATATACACATATATAATACAACCCATACATACAGATTAGCAAGATTAACTATCTACATTCATTCCTTTTATTCAATCGCTGTGATAATTACACATAGTAGAAGGTGAAATTTACACACAGTTAGGTCAATTTGTGTCAATTAACGATCTTTTTTGTGTATTTGGTTATAAAGATTGGTAATTGAAGGGTTTTTGAGGGTTTAGTGGTGTGATTTGTTTAATTGTGGTTACACGTAGTTGAAGGTGAAATTACACGTAGTTGGTGAAATTTGAATCTTTTTAGGTTAATTTGTGTAAAGATCGTTGATTGTGTTGATTGGGTGTGTTTGGTTGATGGGTTTAGTTTTTGATTGGGTTTTTGTTTATAGGGATGAAGAGGTTTAGAGATGGAGATGATGATGGTGATGGTGATGGTGATGGTTCGGGTGGCGGTTTACGGCATTCGTAAGTTTCGAGTTTTGGATTTTGATTTTGGGGTTGTTTGTGTTTCTGTGGATGTATTGTATGAATGTGTCGAGTTTTGGTTATAATTTAGTTTGTGAAGTTTTTTTTTGGTGGTTTAAAGTTTTGGTAATGTAGATTTTTCATGTAGTTGTAATGGAGTGAATTGAGGAGTTAGGGTTGAAACGAAGAGATTAGATTTTTATGAAAAGTTTGTTTTTTGATGAAGGGGGTGTTTGGATTAGCTTGTTTAGCCGGTTTATGGGCTTATTTGATTTTGGAAAAGCCGATAAGCTCACTTTTTAAAAGCTTATGAGGTTGAGGAGCTTATTGACCTAAATGGTCAATAAGCTCAAGTTGATAAGGTCATAAGCTTCAAAAGTGAGCTTATTGGCTTTTCCAAAATCAAATTAGCCCATAAGCTGGCTAAATAAGCTAGTCCAAACGCCCCCTTTGTATTGTAATTGTTTAGGTGTAGTTGTAGTTGAGTGAATGTTGAATGAATGGTTTGATTTATTGGTATCGTTTTTGCAATGTAGCTCTGTGAGACCACGAACGAGTGGAGGGAGTGCAAATAAATTGACGACTATGGATGCACTTACATATCTTAAGGAAATTAGAGAAACGTTTCAGGACCAAAATGAAAAATATGCCGAGTTTCTTGAGGCAATGAAAGATTTCAAGGCGCACAGGTTTGGCTAAACTTTTGTTTCATTCGATTTTCATCTTGTAATTGTGTCAACAGTTGTTATGATTAGCTATAACGGATATATTTCTTTTGTAGGGTTGATACTCCAAGTATCATAGATAGGGTGAGGAGGCTATTCGAAGGGTACCCAAACTTAATATTGGGTTTCAATACCTTTCTTCCAAAGGAATATGAAATCACCCTCGACGAGCCACAAGCTAAGAAGCCTGTGGAGTTTAGTGAAGCTTATCAATTCGTAAACAAAATCAAGGTAATAAAATGATTAAAATCGCGAGATAATGTATAATAGATTCACTTTGGAAAATTCCTCTAACATGTTATGCGCTTGCAGAGGAGATTTCAGGGTGACGAGCATTCATACAGTTCATTTCTTAATATTTTGAGCATGTACAAAAATGAAAACAAATCCGTTAGTGAGATCCACCGGGAGGTAAGTTATATAAAACGTGTATATATATTTTTTTCACTTACTCGACTTGTATGTTTTCGCTTTAATTGTTTACCATCCCTTTTCAGGTTGCTGCTCTTTTACATAACCAACCCGACCTGCTCGAGGAGTTTGCCAACTTTTTACCATCCGGACACAATGTTCATTCCGGTAGGAATCACAATAGGAGCTCTCCCGCTGGCACAATAAGACCTCGACATCCCGAGAAGGTAGTTTCCAACCTAATAGGCTAATCTTTATTACAGAGTTTCTCGCTTAAAATAATTTCCGTACGTGTAAAGTCTCGTAGAAAGCATACATCTTCTTTTACTTTGTGAACTAAAATAAAATTTCATTTGCAGAAACGTGCCGTTAGTGTTGAAATGCCACATCCTCGTCGAGAGGAAGGATTTAATAGACACGCAAAGAAGGAAAAAATGAAAAGGGAAGACAGAGAACACCGTTCACAAGATAGAGGTTTTGATCAACATGGAACGAACCATCTTACCCACAAACGTAAACCTGCTAGTGCACTTGAGGACTCTGGCCCTTCTCTAAAAACTAGAAGACTCTGTTACCGAATTATTTCACCAAGGTATTTCCTAATTCATAATCAGACTGAAATTTTTAAGAAAAATCCGAATTTGTGTACCTCAACACGGTGTTTAAATGAGTTGGTTTACTAATATGCTTGTTTACTAATATGCTTTTGTGTCATTTATTAACATAATATTTTTGGCAGATATGCGTGATGAAGTGCTTTGTCTCCGTGAGAAGGTGAAGAAAAGATTACATAATTCAGATAATTACCGGAAATTCTTGAGCTGCATTGTGCATTACAGCACAGAAAGTATCACTCGATCAAACCTGGAAAATCTGGTAACTATAGTACACTTCGTATATTCTTTAAGATTATCGTTTGTTTCTAATAATCAAATATTATATCTTTGTCAAATATATTTGTCATTCATTTCCCCTTGATTTACTATTAGACTTTTGTCATGCTAATATGTTATATCCTGTTAGGGGGTGTTTGAATTAGCTTAGTTTTTGGGCTTATGGGCTTATTTGAAATCGTAAAAGCTCATAAGCTCATATCTTTCAGCTTATGAGCTTATCAACTTTAGCTTATTATGGCTTATTTAAGTTATAAGATCAACTTGATAAGCACATAAGGTGTGAAAAGTGGGGCATACACCTTTTCCAAGATCAAATTAGTCCATAAATCTGAATAATAAAGCTTAATCGAAACACCCCCTTGGGCAAAATGACACGAAGTACATTTTAAGTCAGAAGTAGTATTGACATAATAACATGTGACTATGGTACTACTTTACACAATTTGAATGCTTTTTTAAAATTGTAATCTTAATTTTTTTAAATTTTGGATTAGGTGAATGATATACTTGGAGCTTATCCAGATCTTATGGAAGAAGTCAATGGGTTCATTGATCGCAGTGAGAGTGCCGGTAAGCCTTAAAAAATAAATAAATTGTATTTTATTCTGCATCTCTGCCATTCTACTGTTGTTAAACAAAAACTAATATTTTTCCAGGTTCCTGGAGTGGAAATTTACCCGAATCTGTAAAGGCAGATGATGAAGATCAAGATCGAGAGCGTGACGTTAAAAGCGTATCTGTAATTAAGGATGAATATCAGGCGAAACCGATTCATGAACTTGACCTTTCTAATTGTGAACAATGTGGTCCAAGTTACCGTCGGTTACCAAAAGACGTACTGAATTCTTACATCTTGTACTTTAGATTAGCTATCAAATACTTATAGTTCTTTATTTGACATTGGATTTTCTTGATACAGTATCCAATTCCTAAAGTAAGCGGAAGAACAAAAATCGGTGCCAGGGTGTTGAATGATCACTGGGTATCTGTGACTTCTGGCAGTGAGGATTACTCTTTTAAACACATGCGTAAAAACCAGTATGAAGAGAGCTTATTTCGATGTGAAGATGACAGGTAGCACATTGCATTAAGATTTGTATTATAAGAATATCTAGCGGAAAATGATCAAAGAGCCATTTATATATGGTCTCTTGACAAATAGCGAAAAACTTTGTGTTTATACCATAAATAGCCATGTCAAAGTTTTTTTTTTTTTTTTTGGGAAATACTCTTAATCTAAGTAGCTCTATTCTCTACATGATACCGGAATAATGCAATATAAAAAGTCGAACTTCTAAGAAGTCAAAGTTTGCTGGAAAAAGTCATAGTATGCAAAACAAAAGTAAGTCCAGAAAGCTTATTCTGCAAAAAGAAAGGAGTAGTCCGCAGTCATTATTTTCGAAATGGCTATTTGGCATAATATAAGCACAAAGTTTTTGTCTATCATGTCAAAACCTGTATATATATTTTGGCTATTTTGCTCCTCACGATTATTAAATAAGGACAGAAGTTTAACCGATTATTGTTTGTTGATGGGTGATATTATTGTATGTCAGGTATGAACTGGACATGTTAATAGGATCCGTAAAGGCAGCAGCCAAAGGTGTTGAAGAGCTTTTAAAGAAAATTAATAATAAAGTTTTTAAGGAAGACAGTGAGATTATCTTTGAAGACCATTTGTCAGGTGAAAATTTGATCAGCAGCGTTAATAATCTCACATAACATCCTATTATTTTTACACTAATCTCTTATGTGTTTTTACTCAGTTTTAAACTTGAGGTGCATTGAACGTCTATATGGAGATAATGGGCTTGATGTGTTGGATGTATTAAAGAAGAATGCATCTCTTGCTCTGCCAGTGATACTAACTCGTTTGAAGCAAAAACAAGAGGAATGGGAAAGGTGTCGTTTTGATTTTAATAAGGTTTGGGCAGACATTTATGCGAAAAACCATCAAAAGTCACTCGATCATCGAAGCTTCTATTTCAAACAGCAGGACTCAAAAAGCTTGGGTGCTAAAGGTAAACTGATACTAAATCACCGATGAAACTTATTTTCATTTAGTGATTATACATGTTAAAGATATAGCTGGTTGTCGAACTTGAATGTCCTTTAGTGATTGTATGTTTAATATGCTCAATCCCTTGGAAATAGTTCTGCCATCCCACCATCTCAAACTTTTATCTGCACCCTATAAAAATCATTAATCATACAAATTGTTTCAGTAACTATTTAATAAACGTTGTGGTCTATTATTAATAACCTGGATAAATAGTGTCTTTGTTGATCACAGCTATACTGAATATTGAAGCTAATTTTGGAACTACCTAAGCCGAAAAGGTGGGAACATAAAGTTCATATTTTGAATTTCAATCTCTATGTGATGAACTTTGTTAATAAATTGATGGGTTTAATTCACATGGTCTGATTGATGAAATGAAAGCAATTTGTTCAGTCATAGTTGGAAATCATGCTTATATGAACTTCTAATATAGAATGTATATGTGAGCTGCTATCTTATGCTCCCTAATAGCTAATATGATGAGTAAAAGCTGTTGAATCTGAATGAAAGCCGACTCGTGAATTGGCTAATCTTTTATGCTTATTACTTAGAGTACCACTCATGAATTGATTGTATCATTGTAATATGATAGTGTGATACAAATGTTTCCTGTAATTGATTGGAGTCATCTTGTCCTTTTATTTCCATTTGTGTGATAATTCATGTTATTTTATGCTGCAGCATTATTGGCGGAAATTAAAGAAATCAGTGAAGAAAAGTCTAAAGAAGAAAACATTTATCATCATTTTGCTACCGGGAAAAGAATAAACATTACACCACATCAAGAATTCGAGTATTGTGATTTAAACGTCCATGAAGACTTATACAAGCTCATTAGATATTACATCCCGCACAACTCTACTTCTGAACAATTCGATCGAATCATGAAAATCTGGACTACTTTCATTGAACCCATGTTTAATGTTCCTCCTCGTCCTCAACTCGTGAATGGTGATCATGAAGCTGTAAAAACTAGCAAAAAGGAAAATGATAATAATGGTGTTAAAGAAAACGGCTCTCACATCAAAAAGGTTGAAAGAGAAGAAGGTGAATTATCTCCAAACGGTGATTTTGAAGAAGATAATTTTACAGCATCAAGGGAAAATGGAGATGAGGAAGGTGAGGAAAGTGTACATAGGTCATCATGCGACACTGAGAATCCTATTGAGAACGGTGAGGGTTCAGGTAGCGAAACTGCTGATGTGGAGGATCACACCTCTGAAGACCATGATGGGGTTCATGATAAGAAAACCGAGAGTGAAGGTGAAGAAGATGAAACACATATACCATTCTTAGAAACAGTAAAGCCGCTTACGAAATATGTCCCCGAAACATCACATAATAACGAAACCGACCCTCGAGTTTTCTATGGAAATGACACCTTTTACGTTTTCTTCCGACTCCATCATGTAAGTGTCATACAGTTACGATTTACTCCCTTTGTCTCAAATCTATAGTTAATGTTACTGTTTTTGCTCCAAAACATTGAATTTACCAATCTTCCTATTTTACCTTTATCGTAAGCCTTGGATATCAATTCCTGTCTTAATGCATTTGAGGGTAAAATCGGCATTTTGATAATTAAAATCTGCATTCTTACTTCTACAAATCTTAACTTGAGTCTTTGTATCGTTTTTCGACTAATAAGTTTGGACAAAAGGAGTATGAAAGTATGATTAATACAATTTTATCGATACTTATTGTATCTCCTTTGTTTAATAAACAGACGCTATACTCAAGACTGAAAGAGGCAAAGGAAAAGTCTGCTAACGGTAAATGGAAGGGTTCAAATGACACCACGCCTAATGATTCATATACAAGGTGGTTAATTTACCTATTACAGTTTTTTGTTTCTGCCTTTCAAATATATCAAATAATCATTGTTTAATAAGTATACCGTTTTGGTGGTTCAGATTCTTGGATCTGCTCTACAGTTTTCTCGGTGGTGTAATTGATAGTACGAAATATGAAGATGATTGTCGAGCTATACTTGGCACTTGGTCTTTTCCTGTCTTCACATTAGACAAGCTGATCCACAAGCTTTCTAAACAGGTGAAATACTCATTTACCAACATTTACATTTTTTTCCCTGGTGATTTACTTTTGTATCATTATACTTGTGTTTATTTATTTGCACATATAAAACATATTTTCCGTGAAAAATGAGTGAAACAGATAAGAGCTGCATTTCCACAAAAGTGATGGTTTCTGTAAACTTTGGCAATCTGGATCAATTTATTTATGAATGGGCCCATGTGGTTTTTGTTTTATCACTAATGATTCAAAATGGTTAAATGGGTAAAATAAAGAATAGCTTAAAAGAAGCAGGGTCAAAGTTTGACATGACACCTTACCTGCCCGACCCGGCCATTTTGCCACTTTTTTTTGGCGATAATAGAGCAAGTATGATGGTAGGAAAAGTTTATCATATGTGTTTACCGAGAATACTCGTATACTCTAATACGACCCTGAATTTGCTGACCACAATATCTTCCACAGCTGCTAGCAATTGCTACAGATGAGGTCGAAAACAAGCTCATCAAACTCCACGTATATGAACACATGAGAAAACCTGGGAGATTTGTAGACGATCTCTACAATGCAAATGCCAGAGTGATTGTTAATGATGAAAACCTCTATAGATTCAATCATGTGAGTATCACTATGTGCTTACTATTCTTTTATTTACTCTACATTCAACAATATATAATAATTAGTAATATTTATGGTTAACGAGTTTGTGTCAATGCAGTCATTAATACCAGAAACAAATAGACAAACCCGGTTGACAATTCGGCTAATGGACTTGGGATGTGATGCTTCAGAAGCACCCGTCTTTTCAATTGACCCAAGTTTTGTAGCGTATCCAAACATCCAACCTCTGCCCGTTATTCCTGGAAAAAAGAAGGCTGGGGTATTCTTAAAGAGGTAATTAGTATTCTGTAAAACCTTGTTCACGTAATATTGATAAGTAAAGATAAAGATGAAACATGCTCCAACTTTTTATCTTCGCAGAAATAAAAGAAAATATATTTCTGAAGATGAAGACGTAGCAATGATGAAAGCCACTGAGGGACTTCAAGTTTTGAATAGGATGGAATGCAAGATAAATTGCAGTACATATAAGGTAATTATAGTAGTTTTTTAATTTAACATTACTAGATGCATATAGCTATTGCACTACAAAAACTTTAAATTTCGTTGATTTGCCTCATGTTTCATTCTTTCTTGCTTTCTGGCAAATAAAGAAATACGATTACCAGTTAAAAATTGTAGCTTTTTTGATATTGTTAATTTATAAATCCGGCACTTTTTTTTTTTCAAATTTCAGTCAAAAAAACCAAAGCCTGTTGTAAAGAGGATCACCAGTTAAACATCGTACCTTATTTTTTTTTTTTTTGACATTGTTTGGCTTTTGGAATAATGCTATTCTATAAGTTTGTAACTTTTTTTTTACTATTATATGTGGCAGGTAGCGTATGTATTAGGTACAGAAGACTCTATGGTACGTAAAGGCCGAAAAAAGATAATTCGTAGTATATCACCAAATGTACTTGCCAGCCTTTCAAATGGTTATTCGCACCAAGTACAGAAGTTCCATAAATTGCTGCAGTCTAGGATTCCAGAATCAATGTAAAACTATAAACTCGGTGAGAATTCATTTTTGTTTCTTTGAAAATCAACATTGATGATTTTAAAGCTGAAACACTTCTTAGATTAATTATTTGAAGCCATTTACAGACTATCCGTAACATCTTAATATTCTATGTAGGTGCTAGGTGGCGTGACATTCTTCATTTTCACACCAGATCAAATAGTCAAATTAAGACTTAATAAGAGACGTCTTTAACATGTGTCATAAAGTCTCAGCGTTTCAACGTTTAGATTTATACTGTAATTTTTTTTTTAATCTTGTGTATTAAAGTTACTATAAATAGAAAAAAAATATTGTTAGTTAGTAGCCATTTGCCATCTTTTGATGATCATTTCAATAGATATGTTCTTCCATAATCTTTTTTTTAAGTTGCAATACAATGTTTCTGGGCACTTATGCGTGCGGTCCACAATGTTTACTCACCCCTTTGTTAGCTTCAAGAGCTCAACCATCACACATCTCCCTCACTCTAGAAAAGAGCTCAAGTGCTCAACCTGTTTGGATGGAGCTTTTTCAAAACTTTTTAAAGCCGTAAGCTTTTCGTTATAGAAAACAAGCTCTTCTAAATTAAAAAGCTTCGTTTGATAACCCAAACTAAAGTTTTTATTTTAATCATGTAAAACAAAAAGCTAACAAATGAAGGTAAATTAAAATTACTTAATTACCATTTGTTTAATTAACATATGGCTACTTTGTTTTTACTCGTCGAACGAAAACGCGTACAAGTCAAACTTACAACATCTTCTATTTTAAATAACTTCACCTGTTCGTTGTCATAAAACAAACACGACTCCTTGAATATGGAACACATGTTATCAATGATTAATGAGTTTTCTTTATGTTTCAAACTATGCAAATGTCTTTACAAATACAGTTACAAGTATCCAAAAATAATACTGTATAAAACATATAAGAGCAACATCCTGTAACTATCATTCTCATCTACTAGTTATCAGCTTACAATTAACATATTTTATAGCCAGTTTTGCCCAACATATCTCAAATAACTTTAGAGGTGCAGTCGAGTCGAAATCAACTCGAAGCCAGTCAAAATTGACTGAGTTATTTGGTCTAGAAAGTTATTTTGAGCTTTTATTTCTCTAAGCTTTAAACACAAAAAATAAAATAAAATGAAAGTATAGGCTTTGCACACTATGTCAAAAAAGGTAAAAAAGTTGAAATCGACTCTTTAGTCATCAAAACCTTCCTTCAAGACATATCTTTATGTTTGTAGTGTATATAGCAATTTTTAGCGACTAACAAATTTTATAATTTGCAAATATAGTGTTATAATAAAAATGCCCAATTTCCTTGTTTAGTAGGTGGATTATTTCACCTTATTGCTAACATAAATTTCAATATCCATAAATATAATGTAATAATTAAAGTGTTATTTATTAATACTAAAATAACAAATTAAGAAACAATATCATGATGTAATTAAAAAATTATTAATGAACATTAGAATGAACATATATTTTTTTCGCTAAAATAAATATATAATAAAATATTATTTACTCTCATTGATATTAGATGGTAGGGTGAGCACAAAACCAAAACCGAATCGAAACCGAAAAACCGAAAAGCCGAAGAAAAACCGCCATTTGACAAACCGATGGCGGTGGTTTTGAATTATAAAAGCCGAATGTTTGGGCGGTTTTGGTTTCATAAGAAAACCGAACCGAGAAAATCGCCTCATGCCTTTTTATATGTTTTTATCTATATAAAGATTTGCTATTTAATTTTAAAGATTTAAGTATAAAACTTTATCTATTAAAAAATGTGTTGTTTACTATCTATACATTAAAACTTGTTTTATTTATAGATATTATATCTTTGTTTTCGAACAATAGTGTTCTTTGAAAATTTCCCCTACAATTCTCATAAGCGAACGAAAAGTGCAAAGCCGAAAAGACGTCTATTTTATATTTTAGATTGATGTTTGGTTGTTTTGCACGCTTTTTCGACGCTTTGGATTCTAGATAATATGCTATTATTGATATTTGTTTAAATATTTTGCTTGAAAACTTAGAATTGTAAACTTCATATAAGATTAAAACTTGCTTGTTTTCAAGTAAGAAAAACCGAAAGATTAAAACTATTAGATGATCAATATTCTCATTTAAGTCATTTAGTCAACTTCAACTATTTATAGTTTAAATTTTTTTATCTTGATGATAGTAATTCAAAGACTTTAAATTAATTTGATTTATATATATATTTTTTAAATCAGAAACAACTAAATAAAAACAACAATATTATTAGAAACAAATAAATAAGTAGAATAACATAAATTGGTTGTATCATAAACTAACCACATCCAATATTATCGTCCGTGATAAATTCTATAGTCCATTTTGAAAAACCTAAAAGTATTTAATATTATTTTTAACAACAACTATCAGAATCATAATTATATTGCAATAAAAGTATTGTAAAAAATACACTATGCAACAATGTCTTCCCACATCAGTCATATGAATCAGAAACATCTTTGTAAATCAGTTATATGCATGATAATTATTTAATCCGAAATCAGACATATACAATCAAAAAAAAAAAAAGATTAACGTAACCACTAAATGGCTAAAATGGTTTTGTAAAACATATAAGTATTTAATATGATTATTTGTAGATTCATATTAGGGCTTCGTATTTGTATTCCAATAGATAACGTAATTTAAACATATATATTGAAAAAATGAAGAAGATAAGTACTGTTTGTAAAACAATAACAAACGTATCCCTAAATTCACGAGATTTATATTAAATACTAAAATAACGAATTAAAAAATTATATCGTCATACGCGATTAAAAAGTTATTTTTGTAAAAATAATTGGTTGCTTGTATTGGGTTTAGTATAATGTTCTGTATACCATGTAACCCACATTTTCATGTTTTGGTTATAATAAAAAACGTTTTTAAAAAACAATCGTATACATCAGAATCAATAAATAAGAAATCAAAGACAAACAGAATCAGAAGTACAGTATATAGAGAATCGATGAATAAGAAATTAGAGTCAAACAGAATCAGTAGTGACATGTGATCATTAGTGACATGTGAAAACTTCATTATGCAAAGTTTAGCTCCTAAAAGATAGATTTGTAATACATAATGATCAGTAGTGACATGTGAAAACTTTATTATGCAAAGACCTGATGAGTGTGTAAATACTCATCATTTTAGTTAATTCGAATCGCAAAACATTTAAAACGCTTTAAATGCATCAAAATACTAAAATATCTCAAAATTGCATTTTATATGTTTCGATGCAAAATGTTTAAAATCGATGAAAATGAGCTAAGTTTGCATAATTGGCGCTTCAGTCCCCAAGTTTCAAAAGTTGTCGAAATAGTCCCCGAGCACTTATTTCAAAGAAAAATCACCAAAGGTCCTTTTAAAATCATAAGTTGTCAAAATTAGTCCTTTGGTGAAAAATATCAAAAGTTTTGAGAAATTACAAATTTGGTCCTTCAAGTTTAAAAATTGGCAAAAATGGTCCTTGGAAATTTGAAAATGTCAAGTTTGGTCCTTATACTATTGGAGCTTGTCACTTTTGGTCCCTTGGAACAACTTTGACAAAATGGCAGAAGTGGTCCTTGTATTTTCAGAATTTACAAAACAAGCCCTTGTATTAAAGCCTAAGCCTTTGAACCTTGGACCCTTGTCATAACCTTGTGACCCCCTGCCATATAAGCCTTTTGACCCCCTGCTTTTGACCCCCTTCAATATAATAAAGCCCGGTCAAATAAGTCAAACAAACCCCCCTTGCCCGCCTTTTCTTTCTTCTTCAACAACTAGCCTGCAACACTCCATCTCCCATTCCCCCAGCTCATCCTCCACTCTCCTTGTTCCCCCCACCTCCACCAAACTCCAAGAAGCATTAAATGCTTCTTCTACCTTTGCACTCAACCCCAACAGGTCAAAACCACTTTCCCGCCAAAATGAAATCAATGGCCAATATGATCCTAACTCATCCAATGGCTCCAGAGAGTGGTGGGACTTGCTCAGAGAACATGTGGAAGCACTTTTGCATATAAAAAGAGATGAAAGAGAAGCAAGAGAGTAGTAGAATTTAGTTTAAAATTTCCTTAATGTCGTTTTTTTTATCAATGTCTTAGTTTAACTTAAAAGCTGTAATATTTTGTTTCAATGTACTAAACTCAAGTCGCTTTGTCAGTATAATCTACTTTCTAGTATCAATTCAAGGTTTTAATATCATTTCATGTTTTCAAGTTCATTTGTTGCAATTACGGTTTCAAATTCCTATATCCAAGCTTCAACTAGCTTATTTTAAACTCAAATAAGCTTATATAAGCTCTTTATAGCCTTTTGTAAGCTTACATTTCGCTTTTAAGCAAATTTGGTTTTGGTCAACAAAAGTCAACTGTGAAGAGAAATTGGTTCAAGCAGATTGGAAATGGATAATGGTGTTGCGAGCCTAATTTTGGGTTGGATTAGACTAGTTTAGTGTAGTTTTGGGTCCGGTTTAAGTTATGAATATGTTTGGATACTTGTGAGTGTTTTATCTCATTTTCATTTTACATATAGTACTTGTTTTGAATCGTGGTATTTGCTTAATCTAAACTCATTAATATAGTTGTATTTAGATTATGTTGATGCAGTTTAATCGTTGGAATAAGCTAGTAAGCGTTAGTTTAGTTTAATTTACAAAACAGTTAAGGTAAAGAGTGTTTGGATCGATGGGTTTGTTTAAGCTTAAGTCGTTGTTTGTGTTTAATATCCGTCTACTTAGTCTCAATGAGGTCCACTTGATTCATTCTAAGCATCACTTATCATCAAACCGATTCAAAGTCAAAATCTCTCTTCAACTGCCTTAAACTCATGACTGTTGGATTTTAAGAATAGCAAAAGCTTGATTCATGTTTAGAATTCATAGAGGTAGCTTAATGTAGTTTTATTTCACCTTAAACATCATATTCAAACCATAAAGTTGAATTAAATCTCAAAAAAGTCAAACTTTCATATCTGTCAAAAAGTCAAAAGAGTAAATTCCAATTTTCACCCAACCTAGAATGATTTATCATTGATTCATTTCTAGGTCAAATCTAGTAAAACTCTGGGTTTTATAAGTTCAGCTGGTCTAGTTTATTATTATGATTTTTGTAAATTTTTTATAAGCTCTAAAATTGCTTGTCAACTTGGACTTATTTGCCACATGTACCGACTCGCTTAATCCGAGTCTCAAGACAGGTCTTGCAGAAACTTGACAAAAGCTCATAAGAGCTTGTCAAAGGCTCATCTTTGGTTTACAAGTAGCTAACCAGGTCAACTTCAAGTTCCAATATCTGTTTTTGAGTTCCAGCTTATTTGGGTGGCTTATTTTTAAGCCACAAAGTAGACATCAAAACTGATTTTTAGCACTTAATTCAAAACATCAAATATGTGTAGCTGGTGATTTAGAGGTTAAGAGCAGTTGAGATTAGTTGCTTTCTAGTAGTTATAACATATTATAGCTTCTGTTTTAGTTTGGTAGCTTATTGTGTTCATTTGCTTATTCCTAGTGCTTATTTATAAGCACTTGTCTTTGCAGTTTCATTTTCTTACACATAACCCATTGTTTTTATAATTTTCCTAGATTCATAATATTATTTTAGACTTTTCCTGAATTTTTTATATTTTTCTAGGTCAGTTTGCTATTTTTCTTCATTTAAAACAGTTTTTAAGTCATTTTAATTAGCTTTTAATACAATTAATTCAGAAAAGTTTTGAAAAATTAAGTTTTCATTTTTCTTAGGTTAAGATAAATATAAAAAGTCAAAAAAATATTTTTCCAGATTTTTCTTAGTTAAATTTGTATTTTTAAGCAATTTAATTAGTTTTAAATAGTTTTTAATTCATAGAAAATACAAAGATAATCAGAAAAATACAAAAATAGTTTTGAAAATTCTCTTTAGTTATTTTAGATTTTTCCAAGTCATAATTTCATTTTTCTAGCTTTATTTCATATTTTCTTGTATTTTAGGGTATTATTAAATAGCAAAAATAGTTTTTAATTAATAATAATTAGATAAATAGTTTTAAAAATAATTTTCTTTTTCTAAAAATTTTCTTTTATCATTAGGTTTGTAAAAATATCATTTTCATATTTTTAGGATTAATCTGCTTGGTTTCACATTTTCTTTTCAGACGTCATAGTTTTTAATTTAAGTTTTAAAAAGAAAAATAAAACATCATTTTGCAAATAGTGATAGCGTTTATTTAATATATTTTATCTTTTTAATTTTCTTTAATTTGCATTTAAGCCCTTGTAATTTATATACTTTTTCTTTTAGTATAATCAATCAAAACCCCTTTTTCCATTCAAATTCTCTCGATCACTATACGTTTGGTGATTCATCGCACAACTCGTTGGGACATAACGACCTGGGGAAACACTATACTCTCCTGATCTTCATTGCATTTGTTTCCAGACTGTTTTAAGTTTGTTACGGTTGACCATTCACAAGTGGTCGGCTTGCGTGATAAAACTTGACCGTCTGGGAGCGAATCAAGACCTTAAAGAAAAGCTTACTGACAATCACCTGAAATGCTAAGAGAAAACGGGTCAACTATGAATATAGTTGGTGAGTACACACGTTAACCTTTTAAGAAAGTTCATATGACAAATATCCTATCAATTTATCCTGTTACAAATCTCGCTCATACAAGACTTGTAACATATAAGTTCACATATATTTCCATAATAAAAGTAATTTCAAAGTCTTTTATAAAAGTCCACAAAGAAAAGGCGATGTCAATCCATTCAGTTGCAAGTCCCGCCCATACAAGACTTGTAACCTATGTGTTCACAACCCATTGCATAAAAAGTTGTGTGTCTGGTAGTCAAGCACACGCGGTCATAATAGTCCACAATATAAGCACTACGTATATAATAATGTATGCCAGGGCAAAGCCCCGAGAATAAATAATAGGCGTCCCGTAACATAGTGAACGAGAGGTTGGCCGACCTCTAATAGCGGTATCCATACTACTTACTAATAGGAGACTAACAATGTGAATGTACGAACGGTACATCATACAACTATTACACAATTAAGAACGCTCCGAACATGGGAGACTTTGCACGCTTAACCAATAAGGCAAGACTTTTAGGTCAAGAACGCTCCACCGACATGACGAGACTTTGCACGCCACTACCGATAAGGCGAGACTTTAGGTCATATCATAAGTTCGTAATTAAATTCAAGAGTTTAATTTAAGTTCAAAATTTCAAGTCAAAAGAGTTCATAAAATAGTAATCAATTTAGTTCAAATATGGTTCATGCATCTACCCCAAAATGATTAAAATAGTTAGAGAAAGGTGTTCGTAAATACTCACCGTAAAGCAAAGTGATAGTGAAAGTACGGTGATGGAAGGCCGGAAGAATCCTAGGAGCAACCTAGAATATTTATTGCGCCTTAAGAAAACATAAACGAGCCTATATATGTCCTTATATTGATCATGATGTAGTACTTGGTAGCTTTGTGTATGTCGTTTTATAGAAACGGTTTATGAAACATTCCTAGTTTATATATCTCATACTACCGTTCGGGCCATCATAATTAAGAGGTTATGTAGTAAACGTTCGAGGAGCTAGGACACTTTAATTCATAAATCCAACAACTCGTCGATACGTTTACCCAAATAAAACCCCTCACATGAAGCTCCCTAGTTTTGTAGTGTTCGATATGGAAAAACATATGTTTTACTCGTTTGATTATGTGACATATAAGTTAAGTGGTTACATGGTTTGTAAAATAAGTTTGGTCATAATCCTCAAGTGAGTTTTGGCAAAATCTAAATGTCTAATGAAAGTTATATAGTCCTTGGTTTAGTGTGAGTAACTTAAATGGTTTTACAAGTTCCTATCGTTTTACACAAGTTACTATCCCTAAGGTCGAATAAACTTAGGAAAGTTTATTTTGAATGAATATTGTTATTTTATAAAGTTTATTATGTCTAATAAGTATTTAGTTTTGAAAATAACATGGTTTCTTAATTACTTGACAAGTGAAAACCAAATTTTGACGCCGAAAAACTGTCCTTACCATTTGAGGCAGAAAACAACCCTTTTTTGGTGTTTTCAGGCCGAGTTTCCTCGCAGTGGACGTAAAACATCGTTCCGGGAAACTTTAGTGTTTTAACTTTTTGATGAATCGGACCAGAAGTGCCTCGAAAAAATCTCATATTCATGCAGTAAGCTATTTGGCAGTTCATAAGTTTCGCTAATTTCTTTTTATCACAACTTTTGACTCGTCTGTCCGTTTCGGGTGATTCAAATTGCTACGTTTTTTGTTTTATCCTTTATTTAAAAATATTTAAACATAAAAGGTTATAGGTAAACGGTTTAATGGCTCGAACATGTATAATATGACTAGTTTTTACTAGTTTGTTAACATAAGACAATATGTAGTTAAGAACTTGTTTTTAAGCATTAGTACATCATGATCAATATAGTGACCATATATATAGCATGTAATAAAAATAATTAAGACATAATAAGCATGAAATCATAGAATGATGGTGGTGATTATGTGCTTACAACTTTTGGCCTAACAAAAGGGAGTTTCAAGAATCAAGCACAAAGAACATGTAACTAGAACAACTTCCAATCTAAGAATTCTTCCACACCTCTTGTGTACTTATGAACTTGTGCTAGGACTTGTGAAAGTGTGTTGAATCACTTGAGTAGCTTGAAATCTAGGCAATGGATGAAGAAAACTACAACTAGGATCATACAAAGCTTGAAAAGAGCTTTAATAATGATGTAGAACTTGTTGCTTGAAAATCAAAGATGAAGGAGCTTGGTATTATTATGGTGGTCAATTTTTTGGTGCTTAAACAAGAAGGAATGAGTTTGTTCTATTTATAGGATCATGAGGAGGTTAGTTTTTAGATTTTTACAAAGCTTACTTAGGAAGTTTGAGCACATGTGATCATCCTAAGTGATCAAGATTTTAAATCAAGACACATGCCCTTGGTTCCTTCCTTGATAAGCTTCATGAGAAGCTTGATAAGTTTCTTGCATTATCTTGCTTTTACGGAGTCAGTTTTGTCCCGATAATTACTATCGTTAAGTATTTAAATCACGAAACGTAAAACCGGGTATCGCAAAAATATGAAACTTGTAGAAATAATTAAACTCATCAATATACTCCATAATAAAATATAAGATGAGTGTAAGTTTAATGGATAACATATACGCCTTAAAACCGAAAACGTAGGCTTAAAACGCGTAAAAGCAAAATCAAAAAATATAAAATTCCAAAATTCTTGAAATGTTGTAAGATGTGAAAAAATATATTTCTCTTGTATGTAATGTTGTATGGATTATTGGGATGTTTGAATGACGTTTAAACCTAAACGTCAATTGTAGACACGGTTTTGTGAAACTTGCAAAAATGACTCGACGAATGTCAAACTCTCGGGTTATCATGAAAATAGGTTAACTTACGAGAAAGTGAAATAAAAATTTCGGCAGTGAATAGTAAAAAAATGGAAACTGAATGGTAACCTGAAAATGCGAACTGTTAAATTTGAGTGGTCTCAATTGGTATGGTTGAGTTCTCATATCCTTAGACATGAGATTCATTTGTGGTTAGTGATGAAAAGACGTCTTCTTACTCAAGATAGATTACGACAATGACATGTTGGTAATGATGTTTATTTAGCCTTGCTTCATTGCCCTTTATGTAAAACACAGTCGGATACGCATGAGCACCTCTTCTTTGAGTGTACTTATTCGACTCAAGTATGGAATCGGGTTATGAACATGGCTGGTATTAATCTCGTTTCTTCAAAAATGGAGTGATATAGTAGCATGGTTACTTCTTATCGCCAAGTACAACAAGGTAACAACTATTGTTGGTCGTCTTGTTGTGGCTGCATCCGCTTATTATGTTTGGCAAGAGTGAAATAATCGTCTCCACGGGAAGGGAGATAGGCATCCTGATCATGTAGCCAAGGTTATTAGATGTGGTTCGTTTGAAACTAGTTTCGGTTCAAGAAGACCGCTCGTGTGGATCATATGAGGAAACTTTGGAAGATTGATAGAGCTATTATGGACGCTAAATGATTGGTTCTTAAAAGCTAGAGGCCGGGCGTTTTCTATTGTTTTGTATTTTAATAGTCTCTTTAGCTTTATGTAGTTGAGTGGTTGTTATGTTTTGATCGTGTTCAAAACATATAGGCATTAGGTTTAGGGTGACTCATTACCACCCTCTCATGTTCCTAAATTCTTAAAAAAAAAAAAGGAAAAAGAAAAAACAATTAACGTTATATACAATTTCTAAGCAAACGGTGACACACATCATATAAAAACAAATTACGAATATGCCACCTTCAAACAAAAGTGAATTTCGGCAAGGAATCTGAAGTTAATATAGTTATGCATGGTATAATTAACTTTCGAATTATGTGGTATTCAACATGATGATCCAGTGCAAGAAAATCATTCCATGGATATTAACTAAAGAATGATATAACAAATCCAAAAGTCACGTGTAACCGTAAATTAATGTATGTTTCAAAGTGGGCATACATGAATATGCATGAGCTTTAGCGATTAATTCTATTAACGTGTATACATTAGATTCCATATTTATGGTTTTGAAGAGCTCAACTGTCATTCAAGTTAATACAAGGAAATAATGGTAGCTAGATTGCTTGCCTCAATAATTGAGCAAATACTGTTAGAGCCACTTTGATGCTTGGCTTAGACCTAAAATGCTAAATCTTGATATATTTATATACTTGCAGTTGCAGGTCACTTTGTATTCCTATAAATAGGAATGGCTCTAAGACTCAAGGACCACTTCATTTGCTCATACCATTAAAAAAAAAATTTGTACTCGTCTTGATATTGAATACAAGTAACATAGCTAGTGTATAAACTATCATTCTTGACATTCAAATTGCAGCAATTCCAGCTATATCAATGAGTCAACCAAGCACTCAAAATTTGTTAAAAAAACAGAAAAAAAAAAAAAAAAAACACTTAAGACAAAAAGCAAAAGCTGTAAAATATCCCAAAATAGCAAATTTACTATATAGTTAAATTATCCAATTGTAGAAATAGGTTGTAAATATGAAGAATCCAAATTTAATTACGAGTAAACTGCAAAATCATTCATGTAGTTTCTCTAATGTAGCTAGTCATCACTATTGGAAATTATTTTGACCAAGCGATTGATTTATAACGTTGATGTTATTGTTCGCATAAAAAACACCAAAGAAAGCTTGCAATATTCATAAGTCTTATGACGCAACAAGTTCTAGCAAAATGAATGGATTCGGACCATGATATTACCCTTTAAATACATTCAGACAACTAAACCACTCACAATCGGTACAATCAAGGCTTCTTAACATCCCTGGAAGCCCGTGCTTTAGTTCGTGAAACGCGTATAGCTTTTAACATCCGTGTCAATAGGTTTTGCAAATACACTACTCCAAAAATTTTCATAATAAAGTTACAAAATTATCAAGAGCTTGTTGTTTTGCCCATTTGCAAATATTCATCAAGGCGTCGGAACCGTGTCGTATACCGCTTAACGAATTACGGATTTGCATTTCATCAATGAAGAAATGTCTTCTTCCGGTACAATCGAGATTATCACGAAAGTACGCGGAATGATTAGTTACTTCTTCAACTATACTTGCGAATAACTCTCGACTCATTCGTAACCTCTTCCAAAATGATATGCATCGTATACCGGACGCACACTAAAATAGCTAGGCCGCGACTAAATGATAATGAGCACCGTAACGATCGTTATTTACGACGTTTCGTCGTCATCACTTTGTCTTCTATTCTTAATAAACGACAATGCTTTTCTAAAAACGTCAAGTCCCTACTCACAACTTTTTCTTCTTCCGATGAGCATGTGAAGAAGAACGTTTCAGAATCCATTTGGATAATGATGAATGATAAATATTTTGTTTGAGTTTTTTGTATATTGAGTAAGATTATATTTGAAGTTGTGGATAAAAAAGATGGGGTATGGGGGTTTATACAGGTAAATAAAAGTTTAGTCTTTTTTATACATATAGCCCGTTTGTGAGTGGGCCCATCACAATTTGCACATTGTCCGAGTGGTGAGGAGTGTAGCCGTTCGTCTCTTTGGTTTGTTTGCCTCGCGCGTGACACACATACACACACACAATGGGGTGGCGCGTGACTATTTCCAATAAGAGGTGATGGGACATGCCCATTGCACCTAGTTTAAGAGGCTAAATGTCGAACTTACAAGAAAACGAGCCATACAAATAGCTAAATAGCCTTGTAAGACTGCATGCAATGGGAGTGAAGACTCACCATTAACATGTCATCCTCACACGCCACCCATTTGGACCTCCCTCACCTCATACGTGAAAGAAAGCAAACAAAAAGGACAAACGATGAGCAGTCTAACCACTTGGACATTGTGCAATTTTTCGGGCCCTCAACCAACTGATACTTATTCAAAGAAAAACAAAATAAAGTATAGCATTTTGATACCTATAAATATCCTCAAACTTCAATATTTTTAAACACAACTTCTAATTCTCTCATTCTCTCATTATTTACACCATACCATTTTACTCTCTTTTCCTCATTATTTACAAAATGTCTCAACAAAACACTCCCAAAACTAAAACCCGAAAACATCGACAACAAAACGCCAAAACACCCAATTCAAATTTCCGTTTCGGTCCTACTCTACTGATAACTTACGATCCCCATTGTTTGTTTACGGAAACCAACAATACCAAAACTCACCATTCATCCCTCCACAACAATATGGTAACCCATAATACCTACAGTACGGAAATCCACAATATCCACAAAACCCACAATACGATCCAAATATTGGCGGTTCTTCACAACCAAATATTGTCAAATCATCATCACAACCTCCACCTATGTCTCCCATTCACTTGTTTAATTTTAATCATACTCAAATGTACTCACCTCAATTTGAATCGTCTATGACTTATACCGTTAATATCGAGGAGGAAGTTGAAGAAGTCATGACCCCAAAGAAGAAGCTGTAAAAAGACGCCAAAAGAGGACGGTTAAAAATGTCGACGAGGCTCAGTGTATGCCATGGACCCCTGAAGAAAAATTGGTATTGTGCAAAGGTTTGGTTCATATATCCGAATATAACATCATTGGTAATACGAGCAAGGAGGCTGGGTTTTGGGTTGAGGTTTTAGATTACCTTTAGAAAAACTGAAGGTAACCAGTATTTGAACTTACGATTTTTTAAACGGGAAATGAAAGACTTTGTGTCCTAAAGTGGCAATTTTGTGGAGTATACAGCAACATCATGCGAAGGGTGACGGAGAATGGAGCCGGAGACGGGGATTACACCAAACGGGCATTTGAGGAACATTGTGCTGAATATGGAGTACCGTTTACACTTCTTCATATATGGGAGGTTTTAAAAAAATCTCCGAAATGGATGGACGTGGAATTTCCAAATTTCAAAAAGCGCAATATGAGAAGTACAAGATATACAAGTCATTGAGGTTTAGTTCGTTCAATACAACAAACTCAGTAGAGGGTAGGTTTTTGAAAGGTAAGAGGAGTGGGGACCATTGTGGGTAAAAGGTAAGGGGAGTGGTAATGTGCTGAATGATGATGTGACGCTAAGGTGAAATGTGCAAAAGTGATGACAATTGCATGCGGTCTAAGAAAATATGCTTTAGTCAAAAGTCCTTCGAGAAGCCTTTTTTTTTCCTTCTCATTTTGAGTTCTATAAGTTAAAATACACAATCAGTGTTATAAAACCTAGGTTGACCCGCTGGTTGAACCTCGATTAGGTTAGGTTATCAGAAGCCGGTTTTAAAAAATAAGGCTAAGTTGACGATTAAACAGTTTAAACCTGGAAATGTCAGATGGGTTAGTAAGAAAGCCGGTTTTTAAAACATGTACGGCTATAGGCCAAGCATGCATTCTTAACGTCCATCCAGGGCGGAACTACATAGTAATTAGGGGCGGTGCCCTTCATGGTTCAACAAAAAAAAACAATTTTTAGTGCAAAAAATAATTTTTTAGGGCCATATTATTAAAATGCACCCCATTACAAAATCAACTTGCCCCCCACCCTCTAAAATCCTTGGTCCGCCATTGCGTCCATCAAACATAAATTTGTATATATAACAAAAAATTGCAACGATTAGCTTAACCTACGGATATTGTTAATGTGTTGTATACATATGTAATGTATTTATACAACTTATAAATTCAACAGTCATATGTAAAAGTAGGTGCATGTCTAAATGAGGACATACATGCATATGCAAGCATGCATGGGCTTTAGCAAAATGTATTCTATTAATGTATACACAGTAGATTCCATATATCTGATTTTAGTACAGCATGCACTTATAGGAATTGAGTCTCAGGTGTTAACATGTTCAAGGATGATCAAATAACTACTCATTGATCTAGGACCACTTTTAACACATACACTCTTATACAAAAGAGCAAACTCAAACTCAAAAAGAAGCCAAAGTAATTAAAATCTTACACAACTGCTATTCATGGATCAAAAACAAAAGACAGTAGAAGACTAATGATCATGACAATGAACCACCAGATGATGTAAAATATACTTTCAAGCACATGCAAAGTACACTTCAAAACTGATACTTCAAAAACCATCAAACCACATTTGATCCAATAAAAGTTGGGGTTTAATAATTGATTCTAGTTCAAACAATTAAATCTGTTAAACCAACTGTAAAGTGTAAAAATTCTAGCTTCACCTAGCCAATCCACTACCACCATCCTCTCTGTCGTTGCCACCACCCACAACCACCACCGCTGTCATTGTCTTCATAGAAACGTACTTCCTCAGTTGCTCTATATACATACAACCTTAACTCACATACCAGTACGTCGTCTAGCTCTTTCTTAAAGAAACAAAACATCTCATCAGATCTACTTTTCTGGTTGGAAAGAAATATTTTTTTGTGAAAGGGTAAAATTTGAAGACTTTATAATCTCGCCATTGCTTCTAACTCGAAGGACCAGACTTGCTCAAAAGAAACTCTGCAACCGAATAGCGGTTGAGAGCGGTTGATGGCAGTTATTTAACCGCCAAGTAGTTATGATAGGTAGTTAAGGAAAACGGTTGTAACCGCCAAAAACTGTTACTTCCTGAACCATTGCAACGTTTGGGAAATGCCCACTCGTTTAGTATATATAGGACATGTAATGATTCATTTACAAGTTAGACGATTTAGTTATTCAAAGATCCATATTGTTTATTGTTTGCATTTTCATATCGACTCAACAAATCATACGTAGGGACCAACAAAATTTATTAAAACTCTCAATCTTACATCTTACATTTCAAAAACATGGACAAACCCATGTAATTGTTTCATAATCAGAAGATAATAAAACAAATGTACACACATAGAATTCTAATTCTCTATTACAAGCTAAACTCTTTGCATCTTTACATTCCATCTTTCCTCCACTTCTTTCAAAGTTCTTGACTCTTTCACCTTCATACCCATAATTAGCTTCATTCCAACTGTTTCCTTGACTATATTAAGAATAGTGTTACTATCCCTTCTTACATCTTTGAACAATCTGTTATTCCTCTCTTGCCAAATGTAATATACAGCTGCTCCACAAACAAGCCTTCTCACAATGCTCCAAATATTCTTGTTTGATGGTAAAGCCTTTATCTCATTAGTGATCTGATCCCAGCTTCCAGATAACCTCAAATATTCTTGGAAAGAAATTTTATTTTGCTCAAGAAGACAAGGAAACAGTTTGTCAAATATTCTTGGAAAGAAATCTCATTTTGCTCAAGAAGGCAAGGAAAAGACTTTTCACAGCGAGATGAATATACTTCTTGCGATATTCCTGATGTCTCTGGTGTTAGTTGTCTCCGGAGAAGATGAATATACTTCTTGCGATATACCAGATGGTGATGCCTTGCGTGAAAACTCAGCAAGAATTTGAGTGGCGGGAGTCGCCACGTCTGGCTATAATAACACACCGCCTTTCGGTAACTTCATAAAAGCTTTTGCAAGAATTGTGATATAGATAGCATCCATCTTGTAACTTATATATCATATTAAGCTATTAGCTAAATCATCCGTTAGAGGATATTATAAAGTCGATTGAATACTACACTCTCAAATTATATATCGTGTATGTAATAATACAAATTTGTCTTTTTATAGTTTATTTTCATATCTAAATCCGAAATTTGGATATTCAAATTTTCGGAATCTGAAATCAAAATTGGATATCCAAAATGTCAAATATGAAAAAGGCTCTTTCTTCGAATAAGATTTAGTCCAAGATAAAATTTGATCACTCGGATACAAATAAGTAATAATAACAAGATTATATTTTGATATCGGTATAGCGATATAAATATTAAGTTTAGATAAGTTAAAGCCAACACCAAAATGATTTAAGGGGTGTTTCGATTATCTTATGTGATGAAGCTTATTGACTTATTTAGTATAAATAAGCCAATAAGCTCATCTTTTACGGCTTATGACCTCTCAAGTTGAGCTTATCGCATTGCCATAAACTCAAGTATATAACATGATAGGCCATAAAACTAAAATTTTTGGTATTTTTGTTGTTGTTGAGTAAGACAAGAACTAAGCCAATCAAAGAATATAATTTAATGATAGACAACCCCTTAAGTCATTTCTATGTTAGCTTAATTAGTTCATCAAAACTAAATATACATCACTGTATCAATATATCAACATGGTGTAGCTGCTAGTATCAGATCTATAAGGAACATAAACATATGTAATATATTTGGAAGAAAATCATGTTATTATCAATATTCATTTAATGAAAGCAAAAGCCAAGCTTTCCATCAGCATAATCCACATAACAAATGAATCACAAAAAAGAAAAAAAGCAACAAAATCTTGCTTACATTTTTTAAACCACGTCACAATCAATCAGTTTCAAAACTTAATGTTTGACAAACTGTTTCCTCATCCTTTTAAATATGCATCACTATCAATATAAACATGGTGTAGTCAGATCTATGAGCTAAGAACATAAACATAAATAATATTTTTGGAACAAAATCATGTTATTATCAATATTCATTTAAAGAAAGTAAAAGCCAATTAGCTTTCCATCAACATAATCCAAATAACAAATGAATCACAAAAGAAAAAGAAAAAACAATAAAATCTTTGCTTACATTTTTAAACGACATCACAGTCAGTTCCAAAACTTAATGTTTGACAAACTGTTTCTTGGTCCTCTTGAGCAAAATAATATTTCTTTCCAACCAGGATAAGTAGATCTGATGAGATGTTTTGTTTCTTTAAGAATGAGCTAGACGGCGTACTGGTATATGAGTTAAGGTTGTATGTATAAAGAGCAATTGCGGAAGTATGTTTCTGTGAAGACAATGACAAAGGTGGCGCTTGTGGGTGCTGGCAACGGCAAAGAGGATGGTGGTAGTGGATTAGCCGGGTAAAGCTAGAATTTTCACACTTTACAGTTGGTTTAAAAGCTTTAATTGTGTGAACTTGAATCAAATTATTAAACCCCAACTTTTATTAGATCAAATGTGGTTTGATGGTTTTTTGAAGTATCAGTTTTTGAAGTGTACTTTGCATGTGCTTGAAGGTGTATTTTACATCATTTGGTGGTTTATTGTCATGAACATTAGTCTTCTGCTGTCTTTTGTTTTTGATCCAGTTGTGTAAGTTTTAATTACTTTGGATTCTTTTGAGTTTGAGTTTGCTCTTTCATATAAGAGTGTTTGTATTAAAAGTGGTCCTAGATCAATATTGAGTAGTTATTTGATCATCCTTGAACATGTTAACACCTGAGACTCAATTCCTATAAGTGCATGTTGTTACTAAAATCAGATATATGGTGTTAAAATATAATCCTAGTCTGGAATTAAAACAAGGATTGATTTTGTCATATTTGTATTCTCAGGTTTAGCTGTTTGGTACTTTAGGAGCTAAAGATCTAACTGTGAAAGATAGAGAGGCTTGATGTCAAGTTTGAAATTGTCGCTATATAAAAATAAAAGACAAAGCGATTTTATTATTGATTCATATGCTCTTTCTCTCTACTCAAAATTTCTCTCCGTTTTCTCACTTTAAGTTTGTAACCCTATGATGAGTGCTTATTCACTCATCATTTTACCCACCTATGACCACAAAATGACCAAAACACCCAAATATGATCAAAATATGTTAAAATATCCTCGAGTGTGTTTTGTGTCTTGCAGATACAAAAGGATTGAAAACAGAGCAAAAACATACGAAATCGAGCTAAAACTGGAAAAAGTGCTTTGCGGACAGAGCCGGGACTGGATTTTTCACATTTTCACAACCTGAGACGCGTTTTTGAGAATGATGAGGGGGAAACAACCTTAAAACCTAACCCGAAACCAAAATCACCATTTTACCCATTTCCGATACCCAAATGACCAAAATCCCCTTTTAAACCCAAAAATCCAAATAAATCCCGATTTTACCTCAAAAACCGATTTTTGTAAAAAATTATTTTCCTAAAAACAATTTTAGTTTTTTTTTTTTAAAAAAAAAAAGAAAAAAAAAGTCATTTTACAAAAATTGTTTTATTTTAAACCTTTTTATACTTAAACAATAAAAACCTTTCACTTTTTTTTTTTTTTTAACCCCTTAACCTTCCATGACCCCCTTCTCCCTTTTATCCAATCCCTAAAAACACACCCAAACCCAGAAAACATAAATAGCCTCCCAAACCTTGGCGCCATTTTCAATCCATCTCTCTCACTGTCCCTTTCTTCACATGACTACCTATGGTTTCTCCCTCCCCTTTGTCATATCCCCAACCCACTATCCTCATCTCCCAAGGAAAGAGTCACGAGATGCACTTGCCACTGTGGCAATCCAAGGGGCACATAACCCTCTACAGATGGCTCAGATTTATTCCTAATCTATACCTACCAGTTGGATGGTGAGGATTCGCTCAAAAGAAGCACAAGGTGACTTTGCTTGTTTACCCTCACAAAAGAAGCACAACAAAGCAAGAATGAAGAGAGAAGCTTTATCTTTGTATAAATAGGCTTTTAGTGATAGAATAGAACTTAGTCTAGAATCTTTATGTTCTAGCTCGTTTTAATTTTATTGTCATTTTAATTTACATGTAATCTTTACTTTCAGTTTAATTCAATCTCAGTTTTTAATTCCATTGCCCTTTAAAGTTTATGCAAGTTGTGTTTTAAAATCTTTAGTCTGTCTTAAATATTTATTCATGTTAGATGAGTTTGTTTAAATAAGCTTTTGTTAATGATCTCAAAATAGTTCTTAAGTTTTCAAAGCCTTAAAACTGATTTCACAGATTTTTCTGCCCCATAAGGAGAAGTTTGGATCAGCAAGCTTCATGGTTCAAAATCCATTTTTTACCCATGTTGGGGTCTCCAAGTAGTTGTAGTTAGATGTTAGCTCAATTTATTTTCTCTAGCATGGTTTAAATTAGTCTTGAAATCCACCATTTGTCTGTTTTATTGGTCATTGTATCAGCAAATAGGCACAAAACATGCATAGTAACAGCTTATTTTTAAGCTGTTATAAAACTTTTTCAACCCCCAAATTCAGTTTTTAGAATTTTTGGTATGCTAACTTAAATCATTGTAGCTTGTATCTGATTTTGAAGTTCATTACCCAGCTTAAGCATGAGCTCAAAGAAGCCTCTCTAGGCTGTTTCAGGCCTGCACAAAACAGCAGCCTTCAGCAGCTTTTTCTCAGCTTATTTGGGTCAAAGATAGGGGCAAAAGTAAGTGGGTTAGGTGGATTCCATGTACTCAGAAGCTCAAGAGCCATTTCCCACTCTAGCTTATCGAAATAAGCTCCCAGTAAGCCCTTGGACTGTTTTAGTCAGCAACAACAATGAAAGACAATGTACCGCTCTGTGCTTCTTTCTTGTAAGTGTTTATTAGTACCTTTTGTAGTTTATTTAGATCCCTTAGGAGCAAATTAGTATAATTAGTTAGGAAGTAGTGTAATTACAACTTATTAAGTGCTATTTTAGTTTCTATAACTTACTTTTCCAATTGGTAGTGTAGGATTTCCCTAGTTTAGCTAATGTTGTCTAACTGCTCATTTCCCCTTCATTTAGTTTGCCTTTTGATTGATTCAGCTTATTTCAGATATTGGATTCAGTATTTTAGCTTATTTCTCTTTCTTAAGTGCTTAATTAACTTTATTTGTGCTTAAAATTAGCAAAGGGTGTGTTTGGTTGTGTGCTGTCCAAACAGCAGCAGCCTTAGGACACATTTTAGTTTTTTTTTGCTTATTTAATTTAGCTCAATTAGTCTTACTTTAATGTTTTTAGGTAAGTTAGAGTAGTGTACATTAGTTTGTTTTTACAAGCTTACTGTAGCTTTTTATAGTTACTTCATGTGCTCATTAGTGTCCTTTTGCTGCCCTAAACCAAACAGCCCCTATGTATAATCTATGGGTGAAATAATATGTGTTACAGCGTATTCTAGCATCCCATAAGTTTAGCTTTCATGATAAATTGCTTACTGTTGTCCTGTATTAAGTTTGCATAAGAAAAAAATCAAAAGAAAAAAATAAATAAGGAAAACGGAGGAAGTGGGAATTGAACCCACGACCTCACTGGTCTGCACGCACACAGCACACACCCTCTTTACCATCTGTGCTACACTTTCTTTTGGTTTCATTTAGTATCCTTTAATTCATTTAAATACATTTTAGGTTATTAGCTTATTCCATTTGTTTAGCTTATTAGGAGCTTTTCCCTTTTAGCTTTTTTGTGTCCACTTAATTTTATTAAATTACAATTAGTTCAAGATAGTTTAAAAAAAAAAAAAAAAAAAAATTGTAGAATTTTTTAAAATCGTTTAGTATTTTTTAACTTAATTTAGTTTTAATCTTATTTAATTCATAGTAAATAATTTAAAAGTCAAAAATACCGGTCTTTTTCCTAAAATTATTTTTAGTCATTTAGAATGTAGGACAATTAATTTTGCACTCATAGGATGTAAATCGCATCTTTTTCATTTTGGGGGCTCGGTGCGTTCGTTTTTTTGCTTTTAGTATTTTAGCACCCTAGGATGTAGTTTAGCGTCGTTTTATTGTTTCTTAGGCTTAGTAGTAGTTTATTTAGAGTTTACATTGTTTTACGTGCTTTATTTTCATTTCCGTTCTTTAATTTGTAGATTAACGTAATCAAATCTCAACTTCATTTAAACAATTCAAGTCCTAATCACGAAACTCAACGACACCGTCAATTTCACACCTCGTTGGGACACGACCCGGGGAAATCACTTTCTCGGTATCACTTTTATCACACCCGTGAGGTTTGGTACGTTAACCCTTTAACTAAAAGGTTAATTTGTCGAATTTTACGGTTAATTTGATATACATTGATAATTGTGTTTGTTTACACGAATCAAATTTTGGCGCCGCTGCCGGGGAGGTGTGTTGCGACAATATCGTGATTTTTGCGATTAGTGACTTGAAGAACATTCCTCGTGAAGTTATTGTTTTTTATAAAAATACAAAAATAAAAAAATATTTTTCTTTTGTTTCTATATATGTAAAAGATAAAAGTACAAAAAGATTTTTGCTTGTTGTTTTAAATAAAATAGAACACACAATCAATATAACACTTCCCATCTTGAGTGTTATCATAATAAGTTCCCGAACCAAAGATTTAAAACTTGCCTTTGTGTCACTTGCGTGAATTCGCTTGTGATTATTGGTTTAAGTTCCTTGTGTTTTGCCTCGGTCTTGTTTTAATTGAAAGTGTTGTTTTTGAAAGTGCATGTGCACTCGTTTCGAAAAACCAAAATATTCTTCTCATTCCTCTTATTCGTTTATTCTATTTCTCTTACCCTCTTTTGCCGCTTAATTCTATCCTTCGTATCCTCTCGATCACTCAATTCTATTTCTTTAACCTCTACATGTTTAATTCTCATGGCGATCGATTATCGTCGTTGTTTTCATTGCAAAGGACGTATGGAAGAGGATCAAGTTTATTGTCTCAATCCCGATTGTTTATGTAAGCGGTGTGGAAGGGTTGGAGCAAGCAAATATTGCTATTGGTGCGAATTAGCCGATAAAAACTCTCTCGATGATTCTCCAAGTTTTTCCGACCACCCGCCACAACCCGAGATTTGTTCTATTGTTTCTGAACCTAAACCGTCTAGATTTGATCCAAATCTTCGCGATTCTGGTTAAGGTTAAGAGAAAAGAGCAAGAACCGGAGACCAAAACGGAAATGGTGGAAATTGCTAGCTCGAGAGCACACCATTTGTCCCACCTCCGAATCTTCAAACCTTTTTCGGACGATTTCATGAACATTGTTCAAAATTGCTTAAATGAATTTCGTCAAATTTCAACTTCGGAAATATCGTTTTACCTAACATTTGTGATGTTTTGAGCCCTCGATTCCTACTCCCGCACCGAGATATCGCTGCTTCGATCAAGAGTATTGCTACGGTTGTGGAGACGTGTTACCGAAAGGTTTCGTTGTTACAAATGTATGCGCGAGTGGTGTGGAAGCTATCTTGTCAATGGATGTTGTTCGTTTTGTGCCGAGAATTCATTCGTATGATTCTAATCCAAATTCTTTCAATTATCCTCAAAACAATTTCAACTACCCTCCACAAAATTCATATGAACCACAACCGTACTATCAAGATTTCAATGATCAATCGTCGTTTCAAACTTCCTCTTAAAAATCTCCCTCTTATTTGAAATGTGTGGCTAGAAATCCTTCTTAGTCATCTCATTTTAATTTTTCTTCTTACTGGATCCATTCCCTTTATTTGTGTTTCTTTACATGGTATCAGAGCAAGGCTGTCTAATCTTGCTCTAAAGTTGTTTTCAAAAAAATTAGGGTTTCGTAAAATTTGGGGATTTTCCAAAATTGATTAGTATCTTTCAATTAACTGTTATTAGTTGATAGATATAGTGTTTAATTGTTCAGATTTAAAAGTTTTTATAAAACGCCTAATTTTTTGAAAAAATAGGGTTTCGGATAATTTTGGGCTTTTGTTCTCTTAAGGCTTCTGTGGTATATATATCATCCATCTTTTAACTATTATATCATGTTAAGCTATTAGCTAAATCATCCATTAAAGAATATTATAAAGCTAATTAAATACAACACTCTCAAATTATATACCGTATGTGATAGTACACATATGTGTTTTTTTAGATTTTTTTCATATCTGAATCCCAAATTTGGATATCCAAATTTTTGGAGATATCTGAAATCGAAATTTCGGATATCCAAAATGTCAAATATAAAAAAGGCTCTTTCCTCGCAATAAGCTTCAGTCCAAGATAAAAAAATTGATTAGTAGGATACAAATAAGTGATATTAACGAGATTATATTTTTATATTGGTATAGTGATATGAATATTAAGCTTGGATAAGCTAAAGCCAAGACAAAAATGACTTAAGAGGTGTTTTGATTAACTTATGTGATGAAGCTTATCGACTTATTTATTATAAATAAACCAATAAGCTCATCTTTTATGGCTTAAGATCTCTCAACTAAGCATATGGCATTGCCATAAACTAAAGTAAATAGTGGTGACTATTACATAGATGACTAGTGCTACATTAGAAAAAACTATATGAATTTTCACAAGATGGTGGAAATGTGTGTGGAACAATATATGTCAACAATTGGATAATTTTACTATATAGTAAATATGCTATTTTGGGATATCTTTATGGCTTTTGTCTTAAGTGCTTGGTTGACTTATTGATACAGCTGGAATTGCCGCAATTTGAATGTTGAAACTGATAGTTTATATACACTATGTGATTTGTATTAAATCCAAAAGTAACGTGTAACCGTAAATTAATGCATGCATATATCAAAGTGGCATACATGCATGGGCTTTAGCGAATAATTCTATTATAGTGTATACATTAGATATTGCCATTCAAGTTAATAAGAGGAATGGTAGCTAGATTGTTTGATTCAATAGCCACTTTGATGTATGCTTGGCTTAGACCTTCTAAAAAGCTAGAGCTTGATATATTTATACTTGCAGGTCACTTTGTATTCCTTATTTGATTAGAGTAAGGGTTGCGAGAAAGCGAGCGTACCGTCCTGCCATAGTCGCGAGTCTGTTTATAGTCGCGATTATTATCATAGTCGATCAACAAGGTTGAAACTTTCGAAAAACTTGAATTGGGAGGGCGATCTCCCAGTATAAATAGGAATGGCTCTAAGACTCAAGGACCACAACATTTGCGCATACTTAAATTTTTATAGTTTGCTATATTGTGTAGCATTATAATCTGACTTGATCGTTGGAGGACGTTCAACTCCCCGTGGCTAAGCTGGGACCTCTAACGATTTTGTTTTTTGTTTTTAGCACTGTTATCACCTCTAACGATTCGAAAGTCAAGTCAATATAAGTCCAACGGTCAACTCATTACCTTATAACCTTGACGAATTAGAATTTTGGTAGCATCAGTAACTAAATATTTTCTTGGTGTGTTAACTTATACTCCTTTTGGTTTAAGAGTCCTCTAGTTTAAAAATAAGAGTTTTATTATGTAATTTGTTTGTGATGGTTAGCTATCATGCAATTATAAAGTTATCTTAAAAAAAAACTTGTACTCGTCTTGATAGTTAATACAAATCACATAGTGTATATAAACTATCAGTTTCAACATTTTGCAATTCAAGCTGTATCAATAAGTCAACCAAACACTTAAGACAAAAGCCGTAAAGATATCCCAAAATAGCATATTTACTATATAGTAAAATTATCCAATTGTAGATATATAATGCAGGACTAGTACGTCATCTATAATGATCACCACTATTTACTTTAGTTTACGGCTATGCCATATGCTCTAGTTGAGAGATCTTAAGCCATAAAAGATGAGCTTATTGGCTTATTTATAATAAATAAGTCAATAAAGCTTCATCACATAAGTTAATCAAAACACCTCTTAAGTCATTTTTGTGTTGGCTTTAGCTTATCCAAGCTTAATATTCATATCGCTATACCAATATAAAAATATAATCTCGTTATTATCACTTATTTGTATCCTACTAATCAAATTCTTTTATCTTGGACCAAGCTTATTGCAGGAAAGAGCCTTTTATATTTGACATTTTGGATATCCGAATTTCGATTTCATATATCTCCGAAAATTTGGATATCCAAATTTGGGATTCAGATATGAAAAAAAAAACTAAAAAAACACATATGTGTTCTATCACATACACGGTATATAATTTGAGAGTGTTGTATTTAATCAGCTTTATAATATTCTTTAATGGATGATTTAGCTAATAGCTTAACATGATATCTATACTATATTAAACAGCATTTGGAACTTCCTATAAAAGGAAGTCTTAAAATTTTAAGACAAAAACATTATATAAAAGAAAAATTAGAAAATTAATGTAAAATTTGAAAATTTAAGTCTTATTTAAATCATATAGTAACCCTCCAATAATGATATATTTTAATAAAATTGTTTATAGGAAATGCCCACTAAACTTATAAGTTATAACCACTAATTTAATGCTAAAATTTGAATAATAAAAGTGCTAACAGATTTGGGACATATGAAAATATTTGCTCGCCACACTAATAGTTACTGGATACTCGCCATGACTTTTTCTCCGACTTCACCAGTTCAAGTTCCTCAAACTGAAGACATTGGGTATCATCATAATACAATAACTTATAATACAAATACTTATAATGCAAATAATGGTGATAATACTGCTGAACCTAGCGACCCCCCAAAACCTTGGAAAACCATAATGGTACTCCTAGGCTGCGTTGGGGGGTGTGGTTCGACAATCAGGTCCAAATGCAAGGGGAAAAGATTATTTATTGTATATCACGATATTTTTTATCATGAGTAGTTTGTATAAGTTTGAGAAATATTATTATAAGACATTAAGACTAGTTTACTCTAAATTTAAATTGCGTGTCTATTTTAGCATCATTAATTACGTTTTTTGAAGTCATCAAAGTGTAGTTTCTCTTAAACACGACTCTTTCAATATGGAACATATGTTATCAATGATTAATGAGTTTTCTTTATGTTTCAAACTATGCAAATGTCTTTACAAATACAGTTACAACTATCTTTATCAAAAAATAATATAAATCATATAAGAGCAACATCTTGTAACTATCATTCTCATCTAATAGTTATCAGCTTACAATTAACACATTTTATAGCCATTTTTGCCCAACATATCTCAAATAACTTTAGAGGTCCAGTCGAGTCGATTCAACTCGTGAGCTAGTCAAAATTGACTCGAAAGTTATTTGGTCCCGAATCATTCAAAATTGGGCTTTTATTTCTTTAAAAAAAAATAATAAAAAAAAATGGAAGGTATAAGCTTTGCACAGTATATCAAAGAAGGTAAAAAAGTTGAAATTGACTCTTTAATCATCAAAACCTTCCGTCAAGATATATCTTTATGTTTGTAGTGTATATAACAATTTTTAGCGACTAACAGATTTTATAATTTGTAAATATAGTGTTATAATAAAAATGCCCAATTTCCTTGTTTTATAGGTGGATTATTTCACCTTATTGCTAACCTAAATTTCAATATTCATAAATATAATGTAATAACTAAGGTGGTGTTTTAATAACGGTAAAAAAAAAAAAAAAAAAAAAAAAAAAAAGGTTTTAACTTTAGTCACATTTAAATTTAAGTTAATAAATTTCTTTTATTCAATATTTGAATGTATTGAAGCTAAAAACTTGTAGTACAAATTAGGTTTTCTCGAAAAAGTTACATGTGACTAGGGGTGAGCATACGACCCGAACGGACCGAACCGACCGTCGGACCGACCGAGACCGGACTGGACTGGACCGGACAGAGCACATTCGGTCCAGTCCGCGGTCTCGGCTTTTGGGCTAATACGGTCCTCGGTCCGGTCCGGACCAAAACCGACGAATTTAGGCTAATTTGGCCTTGTTGGACCGTACCGACCGAAGGACCGACCACATTCGGTCCGGTCTCGGTCTAAGATTTTTGCCGAAATCGGGTCTCGCTCCGGTCCGGTCCGGTTTTTGGACCATGCACACCCCTACATGTGACTATCTTAGCTGCAACCAACATTTAAATACTCAAATATGAGGGCATATAGATATTAGGGTGAAAATTGTCTTTCAATAAAAGAGAAATTTAGCTCAAATTATGACTGTTAATCTTTCAAAAACCCAAAAAACTTGTTTTATGCAAATTCTCAAACTATTTATGCGATTCCCGGTTATATTTTGTCAAATCAAAACTTAGAAGTAACTAATGAAGTTGAACAATGAGTCAAAAAATTTCTTTTTGTACATCAGCGTCAATGAAGATCAGTGATTTTATGCTATTAACTAGAATATAGAATCAACTACACGTAATTTTTGTATTTCACATGCATGCTACATAATTTTTTTTGTTAACTTAGAAATAAAAGACGTGCATCATATGTATATGATAATTTACGAGTGTTTAATCATAGTTAAATCCGTTAACCATATCAGAGTTTAACTTGAAAACCCCGGCAGAGTAAAAAACATTTACTTTACATAAAATAGTTGATAACACTAAAACATATAGTGAGTTTCTCATCCATACAAATTGATACGATACGAAGCATGCATGTGTGGTGGTTGTAGTATGTACTAGAAACTTTCGGTAATAAATATGACAATGAATCACAGGTTAATCACTTACATATGTAAACGAAAAAAAAAAAGAAAAAAAAAATAAAAATACACAAAACCCTGTATTTAAAATTTTCAAAAAAAAATTTGAAATCTAGCTTAAAGCTTTGGAAAATTCACCCGCTACAAAAAAAAAATAATAATAAAAAAAAAAAAATAATAATAAAATAAATAAATAAAATTATTGATCCATTATCTAATACTCTCTCCGTCCCAATTTAAGTGTCCACAATGGAATTTTTAGATGTCCCAATATAAGTGTCCATAGAATATTTCAACCAATGAGATGAGACTTTAGTGGGTGAAAATGATATTTGATTGGTGGAGAGTGTAGTTAGTGGAATTTTATAAAACTTTGTGTATATGAATAGTTGACACTTAATATGGGACGGAGGTAGTACTATCTATTAATCGTTTTATCAGTTTGAACCATGCAAATATTATGAATAAAAGTGGAATCTGAAGTTAATAAAGTTATGGTATAACTTTAGAATTATGTGGTATATATTCAACATGACGATTAGGGGTGCTCAGTGTTTGGTTTGGCACCGAACAAGCCGAAATATAAACCGAACCAAAACCGAATAAAACCGGACCGAAAATTTTAATTAGTGTATGGTTTGGTTTAAAACCAAACCGAAGTATTTAATTGGTGTTTGGTTTGGTTTTGGGTTCGACAAATACAAAACCAAACCAAACCGAAAAAACCGAATATATATCTATCCACACAAAAAAGTTTAAATTATATATATACAAATTTTATATGTTTATCTTCCTAACAAAAAATTCTAATAATTTAAAATATCTTATAAACTAACCACTCCTTAAATCATGGATTGATGCATATCCAGGACTCCATGAGCAATTAACCTACTTGATTCCTATAAATTCACATATATCGTATCCCCTCCTCCCATATTTCGCTTTCATTTATTTCATAAGTTATGAAACCTTTGGTTTCTTAAACTTTGCTTTGTTGATTTACTTAAGCACTTTGTGAGACCTTTTGATTTGATAATTTTATTTGAACTTTTAGATTTTTATTTGTAACTTTTAGATTATATTTTGAAGTTTACTTGAATTTGGTTTTGTTGGTTTTAACCGAAACCAAACCGAATTCCAATTTAGTGTATGGTTTGGTTTTATCTGTTCTAAAATTGGTTTGGTTTGGTTTTGGTTTAGAGTTTTAAACATGCTTAAAAAGGTCAACACAAAGGTTGAGTGAAATCCATAGGTTTAAGTAATTCGTTTGAACACAATCATCGTAGTGTGAGTTAAATTGTTTCACACTCATCGTTGAAAACAAAATCGTATTTATTTCACTAAGTTCATGACACCAAAGCGTAAACATCGCACCAATAAAAATTGGTAATCATCGTTTCATCGCCACTACTAATAGGTAAACTTGCCAATTTACCTTAATGATTCAATATAGTGCGCTCGATTTCCTAACCGGGTCAATAGGAGCGGGAGTGTTAATTCCAATAGGCCTATTCACAATATTCGCGCTCACTCGCAAGTGACTAATGGTTCATGATGTAGGGACTTCGAACATGGCAAATACTTAGTGACAATAAAACATTCGGATATAGCATGTAGTTCAAAGCATTTGTGTTCGATTAAAATGTAGCATGTATCTCCCCCAAGAGTTTGTAAAACAGTTAAAAGAGTAAAAGTGGGGCTATGAACTCACCTGTTGCAATGATTACGATGACAAAAGTGGATACACTGAAATATAGCGTGAATCTCGAAAATGACCTATTGTGAATGATATGATACGTAATGAGTTATGATGTAATGTTATGATATGCATGCATTACGTATGTTATTTATACCATTTGCGAGTTTTGGAAATATTACTTATCGTCGAAAAATACTCTTTTGACGTCTTGACCATTCTAAAATCACTTTACAAGTATTTACGTCAAAATGTCATCCTACAATGGTTTTATAATGATTTATAGTGAAATTATCACTTTTCGTCGCAAAATAATGTCGTTGAAAATTTCATGAAAGTGACAAAAATGGCTTCGTAAAACTAGTCGTAAAATGGTGTACGTCGATCGTTAGGAAACGAACTCGACGGTTTTGGAAAGTTTGTATCAAAATCTAGAAGTTTCAGTTCAGGAGTTTTCGTCATAGAGGTCTCGAACATAAAGATAATAAAGGCTAAAGATGGTGATTTTGTCTAATTGTTGTGTAAAAAGTGAGTTTCGGCCAATTTTAAGCATCCGTAAATAATTTATTAAAACTCCGCTATACAAACGGTCGATTGTTTTGAAAAATATGCTCGGTGATCTTGATTTTATTAGAAGGCATTTCGTTCCAAAAAGTTCCACATCCACGTTAAAAACAGCCCTCAATATGGTCGTTTTAGTTACCGTAACACTTGTCTCGTAAAAATAATATAGTTTTTCAGAAAATAATAGTTACGGCAAGTTTGTAAAAACGTGTATATCTTAGTCGTTTCAAACTGCTTTTCTACGATAATACGTCCTTAGCTTCGTATCAAAGTGTACTAATATATTTTTGACAAGTCGAAATAATTTGTAAAGCTTAGGACTCGTTTTGACTCGAATAAAGTAAAAATAGGTTCTTGAATTTTCCGAAAATATATATTTCGTCGTCAAACTTTAAAAATTCATAACTTCTTCGTTATAACTCCGCTTTTATCCGCTCAAGCGCCACGGATTCGCTTTTAAAGTATATTTTCTAAATATCAAGGCCAAAATTTCGTGCCTACTGTCGGATTTTCCAGAAAAACAAAACAAGGACAGAACACTTTTTATACATATCGAAAATAGTTTTTCTCGTACTAAACCTATTCTAATCCCTTCAAATCAACTCCAAAGCTAATCTAATCCTACCATACACCTTCTTAGGGTGTCATGGGTTCCTAAACATCATCAAGACCAAAATATACCAAGGGAATAATTATAGGATGACTTTATATATATAAAACTCTAAAATCAAGGTAAAAATGGTATAACTAACACAAGTCTTGCATGCTTGCTATGAAAATGATAAAACACATATGTAATGATAAGGAAAGATGAAAAATGATAGAAATATGCTTACAAGTTAATATGATGAGGTGCAAAGAACAAAGGATTAAACCTAAACACTCTAGGTTTTTATTTCAAAACCTATAATAAGAGTGTAACTAGATTGATTAACACTTGATCTTGAAATTTTTGATGATTTCTTCTTCCTTGTTTTAATCACTTCAAGAAAATACCCATGGAATAGATGTGTTTGGCGTGGCTTAGGGTGATTTATAATAAAAAATGAACTAGAGTACCAACTAGGGACACTAAGTTGTTAACTTGTGAGATAATGAACTAGCAAAAATTTAGATGAGTTTGGCTGAGTTAGGTTCGGCAATAGAGAGAAAGAAAAGAAATATGTGTTTTTATGATGTATTCCCATGGAAAGCATGAACTAGTTAGTTTAATAGCAAGTTGCAAGTTGATAAAACAAAATATCTATGACAAGAAGACATAAAAATTTAATGAAGGGAGGGGGCGTGGCACATGTAAGAAATCTCATAGTTGGTGAATCTTGTTTATATTATAAGGATTATAATATGTATTTTGTACATATGATTAATTATTAAGTGTAGCGTTAGCTAGAAATCGATTTTAACGGGTCAAGATAAAATATATTGATATCATAAAAATTATAAAAATACATTCCTTGTAAAATTTGAGTGAAATAATAATTATCGTGTAGAATTTAAGAAAACCGTCGTAATAATATAAATTTAACAATTTATATACAAAATAAATTTAAAACACCGGGTAAACTCAAAATATTATTTTTACAAACTAAAAGTAAGTATAAAAATATATCGGGATAATTTTTGGAAGTATTGGATTAAATGTTCAAAATAATAACTTACGCGATAACGTTTATTTAATATAAAATTTACGCGTTTGAGGTGAAATGTAAAGTCATGAATGAACTAATATGATGCAAATGATGCTAATGAAATGTAGACTAAACTTAGTCCATATGAAATGCTCGTGATGATATGATCATGAATTCGCCGCTAAACCTTTAAGGTTACACGAATTTGGAACACGTAAACCTAGTTTACGATAAATGTTGAAATGGTGAAACATGAATTGTTTTGAGAAATGACCTGAAATTGCGAGTTGTCACATGGTAGCTCAAACAGGGTAAAGTCTGACAATCCACCACCACTCCCCTCCCCCAAGAAGAGGACTATGCCAGGTAGGCCTAGGAAAAATAGGATAAAACATGTGACTGAGAATGCTAATGAAGTGTCTAGGGCTGGTAGACACATGACTTGTACAAATTGTTGGGAGAAAGTGCATAATAAAGCAAGATGTTACAACCAAACAAGACCAAAACCACAAAAAGAGAAGAGGAAACCTAGTAGGAAAAGTAAAAAAGGCTGTGTATTAGCCATTCAGCCCAACACATGATGGTTCTGGTCAAAGCAATGAAGATGCAGGTGCAGATCACAATACAGTTCCAAATACATATCTAAATGTTGCAGATCCAAGAACAGAACCAAATATTGCAGATCCAGCTCCAAATGGACTCTTACTTAAACAGCTTCGCTTCCTTCCCCAGATGCATGAGATGAAGGAAAGCGAGGGCGAAAGGAAAAAACATCCAACTGTTGCAGATCCAGATCTAACTTCAAATCAAAGCTTCACTGGATTGTTAAATACTATGGAACAAAATGTATGATTTAGATCCAACTGTTTCATATGCAAATGTTGCAGCTCTAGCTTCTATTCTTCTTAACAGAGAAAGGATGCTGAAAAGGAACCCCCGAAAGGGCTGCCGTCCGATGGGTACACGAAAGTGACGAAGTTGCTGTTGCTGAAATATTGTGACTTGTAGAGATTAATGAAGCAGACGAAAGAGTAAGAAAGGAGGCAATCAAAAAGTATCATGAAAAGGGTCTTGATCTAGCAAAAAGGATTGGACTGTATAGAAAGAGGAGAGCTAATGGATTTAGGGACCATCTGAGAGGATCAGGAATCAAAAGAGGAAGGAAGACCCCAATGCTCCTGGACACAGTCTAGAACAATATCTTTTGTTAAACACTAAGTAGTGGGTCTTTAAACAATGTCTATTTATGTTTCCAAGTTATTCAGTATTATTGTATGGACCACTTAGGTGTCTGTCTTGAATTATTGAGCATTATTGTATGGACCACTTATGTGGATATATTTTAATGGTTGAAATCCATTTGACTCTATTATTGTATGTGGTTGCACATGTCTGTTTTTACCCTTTTGAATTTTTTTGACCTATTTAACTCTATTATTGTTTGACTTGTCTGTTTTACCCATTTATACATGACTCTGTTATTGTTTGACATGTACCCATTTGACTTGTCTGTTTTACCCATTTATACATGACTCTATTATTGTTTGACTTGTATGTTTTTGCCCATTTGACTTGCATTGAAGATCAACTAATGACAGAAACACTTTAATTAAACATTCATTACATTACCCTATTAAAACCTACATTACATGATGACTTAAAACCTAAACAACCTTACCATTAACACTACCATAGAAATTTACATAAGCAGCTGGAAACCTATACAATACATCCCCAAAAACCATCCCTAAAACCACCACAACATTCAGTTGATTAGGAAATGCATCACAAACACAATCATAGTAAAAACAAAAATTGCTTTCTTGTAGCAATCACTAGTGACTGTTCTCTCATTCAGTTCCAACAGCAAATCACGAATTCTTGCCCTATAGATGTATTTTTGCACTTGAATTTCTCGCTTTGCTTGTTGTAGTTGAGCATAAAGACTATGCATCTCATTTCTGTAGTAACCATAGCGTAACTCAGGATCAAGAAAGTTGTAGAATCTGCATTGGTTGTCGGTTTCCTAAAAGTAGTAGAATCTGCATTGGTTGTCGGATTCCTAAGGGAAGAGTTGCTGCCCTCTTCATGAGGTGATGCTTTTTTATTTATATCATCATTGGGTATATCATGATCCTCATACACAAGTTCATTAAAGAAATTTGTATGATCCGGACCATGACTATCACTTTTGTTTACATAAACAGTTTTAATCTTGAAAGGTAAAATATTTTCAAAAAATTTATGGTGCGTTTAGTTGGAGAAAAAATTCTCTTGTTTTCTATCTTTAGTTTTGTAAAAATTTGGAATGAAATTTATCTCTACAAAATACTTGAAAATATAGAAAACGCGTTTAGTTGATGTTTGTATTTTCTATTTTCAAGAAAGGGAGGGAGGGTGGTGGGTTACAAAGGAAAACAAGGAAAACAACTAAAATTTGTTTTGCAAGTTTCCTTGTTAAGTTTGGAAATAAGGTATTTTGTTTTTTGCAAAATATTTTGCTGGAAAATGTTGATTTGAACGCGATCTCTGTTTTCCTTGTTTTTCACAAAACATTTTGTGGAAAATAAGGATGTTTTCCCCCAACTAAACGCACCCTTAACATCTCTGAAGTATAAAAATTGTTTCCTTTCAAGACTGTAAAGCTTATGCCCCTTTTTAAAAGAAGCATAACCTATTATAACACATTTCTTAGATCAGCTACTAAATTTATCAAAGTTATTTAAGATAGTAGCAAAACAAAGACACCCGAAGTTTCTTAAATGATTCAAAGAACATTTTCTGTTAAAAACCAGATTATAAGAAGATTTTCCATTCAGCACTCATGAGGGCAACCTGTTAATCAAATAACAAGAAATAAGAATACATTCAGACTACAATTAAGAGGAATTCCCCCTGAAGCATAAGGGATCTCACAACATTTAGCAGATGCATATGTTTCCTTTCCACAATACCATTTCGATGTGGGGTGTAAGTACAAGATGTTTGATGTATAATACCATTTTTAGCACAAAACTCAGAAAATCTATGATTAACAAATTCAGTTCCATTATCACTTCTAAAAAATTTAACAGACTTATTAAACTGATTTTTAATCAGATTAAAGAAAATAGTAATACAATCAAACACCTCATATTTGGTGTTAATTAAGTAAACCCACACAGACCTGGTAAAGTCATCAACAATTGTAAAAAAAAAATATCTATATCCTTCCTTACTGACCACCCTATAAGGCCCCCAAAGGTCAAGATGGACAAGTTCAGCAAGCACAGAAGACTTGTGTTCACTTAAAGGGAAAGTTTCCCTAGTTAGTTTAGCCTTTTGACAAATTTCACAATGTTCATTCTCATTTTTATCTTAAAAATTGATGTCTTTTTTAAGCACAACCAAGACCTGATCAGCAAGATGACCAATTTTAGAATGCCATAAACTTTTGGACAAAAAACAATCAGATTTAAAATTCTCAAATACTAAATCAATACCTTGATTTCCATCAAAGTAATATAAACCATCATTTTGTTTACCAATCCTCAGAACATTCGTTCCCTTCAAATCCGAAGGTAAAACATAACATTTAGATTCATCAAAAGCAAAAACAAATTTGCGGTCTCTAGCCACTTTATGAACAGACATCAGACTAACACAATACTCTGGGACAACAAGCACATCATATAAAGTTAACTGTTTGGTTAGAATCATATTTCAAACCTCAGTAATTAAAGCTTCAGTCCCGTTGGGATGCGAAACTTTAATTCCAAGTTTGAAAATATCAATTACATTAACCAAAAACTTATCCGTATATGTAAGATGCTGATTGGCACCAGAGTCAACAATAATACCAACTGCAACAAGTGCAGACCTAGTTTTACTGTTATTACAAAAAAATCTATTAAAGTTTTGATTAAAGAATTTGCTATTATTCAAAACTATACCTGAAATATTGGCATGTACACCTTTTCCTTTTCCATTATCATTAACAGAAGTATCATTAATAAGAGATAAAAGTTTGAAATGTGTTCATCAGAAAAAGTAGAAGAGCTAGAACCAACCTAATTGTTATTGACAAATATTTTGTTAAAGTTTTGAGTACCCTGATTTGAATTAGACCCAGAAGAATTATTTTTTTTCCCAAAATTAACAGGGTACCCAATCAGTTTAAAACATCTATCAACAGTATGCCCATTAAAACCACAATGCTCACAGACCAGATTAGGACCACCAACAGTCCTATTATTCCCAGTGTTATTAGGCATAGGCACATTATTGGGTCTAGAGAAAGTACGAGGGGGCGTTTGGAAACTTCCTCTATTAGGCACACTGGAATTAAAGACAGAAGACTGTGACCTCTAAAAGGTACCAGTTCCTGAACCAGTGACAACAGCTCTGTAAGACTCCTCACTAGGAATGATGGAAAAAGCCCCTATTAACATCAGGAAGAGGGTCTCTAGACAAGATATTGCTTCTTATTTGCATATATGAATCATCTAACCCCATTAAGAATTGCATTAGTTTCATAAGTTGATTATGTTTTTTAAAATCCTCAGATGCATGACATGTACACCTAGGTAATTTCACAAAAGCATCAAACTGTTTATACAAAGTACTCAACTTATTAAATTATTCAGCAATAGAAGTCCCATTATGAGACAAAGAGTTGATTTATGTTGAAGGTTAAAAGTAACATACCCATCAACCCTATCAAAGGCTTCTTTCAATTTAGTCCAAACATCATAGGCTCTTTTAGAAAAGATTTTCCCCAAAAATAACTCCTCTGATATAGAATTTAAGATCCACCCAAGCACAACAACATTAACCATATCCCATTGTCTACCCAAAATATCATCAGTAAGTGATCTTATGCAAAATCCATCAATAAAACCAGTTTTATTTTTACCCTCTAAAGCCAAAAACATTTCACAAGACCAGACATTATAATTTTTAGTTCCTTTAAGTTTTACAGTTATGACAGTTAAGGTAGCAGAGTCATTATGGTGTAAACGTAAAGGATGACTTAAGTCCATTTTATTTATCAAAGTAATAAGTTTAATATAAACTTCAGCATCAGAATTATGAATAGAATTATCAGGAGTATAACCATGAACATACATGATTAAAAAATAACAAAGATCAATAAAAAAAGAATCAAACACACAAAGAAGGAAGAGAGAGTAGTTCTCAGGCTTTCCTTGCCACTGAACTGGTAGGTCAAGAGCGTACACAAGCAATCAAAAATATAAAAAACAAACAAATAAACACAGAGAATGCACAAACACCACAACAATCAATCCTCAACTTCTAATGTTTCCCAATCCTATCCTCCGACAATCTAATGCAAGAAAATAAAGAACAGAAATTAAAAGAGTGCGAGGGGTGTTACAGTGCATGAAAATAGCAGCAGAAAACCAAATATACTATACTCTTGATTCACTTAGTCAAGAGATATAGCAGATATCAAAGCAGATCTAAGAACAGTAAACCCTAATTTCTCCAAATTAGGCAAAATCCCCATAATCACTTCCAATCAACCAAGAATCACCAGAACAATTGATTAAACCAAGTTAATCAACCACATAAGCCTTAAGAGAACAAAAGCCCCAAATTATCTAAAACCCTAATTTTTCAAACAATTAGGCGTTTAATAAAAACTTTTAAATTTAAACAATTAAATATAAGATCTATCAACTAACAACAGTTAATTGAAAGATACCAATAATTTTGGAGAATCCCTAAATTTTACAAAACCTTAATTTTTTGAAAAACGATTTTAGAGCAAGATTAGACAGCCTTGCTATGATACCATGTAAAGAAACACAAATAAATACCCAAAAATAACTCTTATTATCTAGAAATCAATATTAAACCACAAACTGATCTCAATCAGTATTACAAAAGTATATCACAATCTGATTTCAATCAGAAACTAATACAACAATCTATAACAACCCAACTGATCAAGATGATTTGAATATTATAACCAATATTAAGGTTACAAACTTAAAGAGAGAAATCGGGAAAGCAATTTTGATTAGAGAGAGAAAGATCATATGAATCAATAATAAAATCTGCTTTGTCTCTTCTCTTTATATAGCAACAACATCTTTCAAACTTGACATCAAGCCCCTCTATCTTTCACAGTTTAGATCTTTAGCTCCTAAAGTACCAAACAGCTAAACCCGAGAATAAAAATATGACAAAATCAGTCCTTGTTGTAATTCCAGGCTAAGATTATATTTTAACACCATATATATGATTTTAGTAACAACATGCACTTATAGGAATTGAGTCTCAGGTGTTAACATGTTCAAAGGTGATCAAATAACTACTCATTATTGATCTAGGACCACTTTTACACACAAACACTATTATATGAAAGAGCAAACTTAAACTAAAAAAGAAGCCAAAGTAATTAAAATCTTATCCAACTTCTATTCATGGATAAAAAAACAAAAGACAGCAGAAGACTAATGTTCATGACAATGAACCACCAAATGATGTAAAATACACCTTCAAGCACATGCAAAGTACACTTCAAAAATTGATACTTCAAAAAATCATCAAAGCAAAATACTTAGAACAACACCAACATATCACGTCGATAATTCGAGCACAACAAAATTTCTTCTTACACATCTTTCTACACATAAGGAAAGCCTAAATACATACATTAAAAACATATCTTTCATTGTTAATTATACCCTACGCAATCCACTACCACCATTCTCTCCATTGTTGCCATCACCCACAAGTGACAGTTGTCATTGTCTTCACAGATCTACTTATCCTGGTTGAAAAGAAACAATATTTTGCTTAAAAGGATAAGGAAACGGTTTTTCAAAAATTAAGTTTTGAAATTGATCAGTTGTGACGTGGTTTAAAAAAGAAACAATATTGTCTTCACAGATCTTCTTATCGCTATACCAATATCAAAATATAATCTCGTTATTATTACTTATTTGTATCCGAGTGATCAAATTTTATCTTGGACTAAAGCTTATTGCGAGGAAAGAGCCTTTTTCATATTTGAAATTTTGGATATCCGAATTTTGATTTTAGATATCCGAAAATTTGGATATCCAAATTTCAGATTCAGATATGAAAATAAACTATAGAAAACACAAATGTCTACTATTACATACACGATATATAACTTAAGAGTGTATTATTTAATCAGCTTTATAATATTCTCTAATGGATGATTTAGCTAATAGCTTAATATGATATATAAGTTACAAGATGCATGTTATCTATATAACAATTCTTGCAAAGCTTTTATGAAGTTACCGAAAGGAGGTGTGTTATTATAGCCAAATGTGAATTCCTGCCATTCGAATTCTTGTTATGTTTTCATGCAAGGCATCACCATCTGGTATACCTATCGACAATAGGTCTGTGGAGTACAACATACTATATGGGACATCAATGGCGTGCCCCCATGTTACTGTGGTTGCATATGTTAAGTCATATCACCCCAGTTGGTCTCCTTCAACAATAAAATATGCTCTAATGACGATTGGTAATATCTTATCTTAAATACAATATATGACTAAATTAAATAAAAATTGACAGTTCATCTCATTCCCTTTTTTTTAATGTGTCATAGCATAGAAATTCTATGATGGACTCCACCCAGAAGCTGGATTTGCTTATGGCTCTGGGCATATCAACCCTCTGATGGCACCATATCATGGCCTTGTGTATGAAACGCCAATTGAAGACTATCTAAAAGTATGGTGCAGCTTATCTCGAACCACTGGAAGAATGACAACCACAAATGCTAGTTGCTATAAATGAGGCGACTGCTAGAAAGATCAATTACCCTTCTATGGCAGCTCTACTGGACGACCGTTACAAATGTGGCTCATGCTAACTCTACGTACATTGCATCGATAAATGGAGACCTCTCAAATATGCATATTAGTGTCGTGCCCATAATCACTTCCGATTAACCAAGAATCACCAGAACAATTGATTAAACCAACTTAATCAACCACAGAAGCCTTAAGAGAACAAAAGCCTTAAATTATCTGAAACCCTAGTTTTTCAAGAAAATTAGGCGTTTTATAAAAAAATTTAAATCTGAACAATTAAACATAAGATCTATCAACTAACAACAGTTAATTGAAAGATACCAATCAATTTTGGAAAATCCCTAAATTTTACGAAACCCTAGCTTTTTTGAAAATGATTTTAGAGCAAGATTCGACAGCCTTGCTCTGATACCATGTAAAGAAACACAAATAAATACCCTAAAACAACTCTTATTACCTAGAAATCAATATTAAACCACAAACTGATCTCAGACAGTATTACAAAAGTATATCACAATCTAATTTCAACCAGAAACTAATACAACAATCTATAACAACCCAACTAACCAAGATGATTTGAAAACTATAACCAATATTAGGGTTACAAACTTAGAGAGAGAAAGCGAGTGAGCAATTTTGAGTAGAGAGAGAAAGAGCATATGAATCAATAATAAAATCTGCTTCGCTCTTCTCTTCATATAGCAGCAACATCTTTCAAACTTGACATCAAGCCCCTATATCTTTCACAGTTTAGATCTTTAGCTCCCAAAGTACAAAACAGCTAAGCCTAAGAATACAAATATGACAAAATCAGTCCTTGTTGTAATTCCAGGCTAAGATTATATTTTAACACCATATATCTGATTTTAGTAACAACACGCACTTATAGGAATTGAGTCTCAGGTGTTAACATGTTCACGAATGATCAAATAACTACTCATTATTGATCTAGGACCACTTTTAACACAAACACTCTTATATGAAAGAGCAAACTCAAACTAAAAAAGAAGCCAAAGTAATCAAAATCTTACACAACTGCTATTCATGGATAAAAAACAAAAGATAGCAGAAGACTAATGTTCATGACAATGAACCACCAAATGATGTAAAATACACCTTCAAGTACATGCAAAGTACACATCAAAAACTGATACTTCAAAAAACCATTGGAACAACACCAACAGATCAAGTCAATAATTCGAGCACAACGACATTTCTTCTCACACATCATTCTATTCATAAGGAAGGTCTAACTACATATACCAAAAACATATCTTACACTTTTAATTATACCATACGAAATCCACTACCACCATTCTCTCCGTTGTTGCCACCACCCACAGGTGACAATTGTCATTGTCTTCACAAATCTACTTATCCTGGTTGGAAAGAAACTGTATTTTGCTTAAAAGGATGAGGAAACAGTTTGTCAAACATTAAGTATTGAAAATGATCAATTGTGACGTGGTTTAAAAAGAGTAAGCACGATTTTCTTGCTATTTTCCTTTTTTGTGATTCATTTGTTATGTGGATTATGCTGATAGAAAGCTTGGCTTTTGCTTTCTTTAAATTAATATTGATAATAACATGATTTTGTTCCTAAAATATTACGTATGTTTATGTTCCTAATTAAGCTATACCATGTTGATATATTGATATAGTGATGTATATTTAGTTTTGATGAACTAATTAAGCTAACACAAAAATTACTTAAGTGGTTGTCTGTTATTAAATTAGATTATTTGATTGGCTTAATTATTGGCTTACTCAACAGCAACAAAAATACCAACAAGCTTAGTTTTATGGCTTATTTTATATACTTGAGTTTATGGCAATGTCATAAGCTCAAGTTGAGAGCTCATAAGCCGTCAAAGATGAGCTTATTGGCTTATTTATACTAAATAAGTCAGTGGGCTTCATCACATAAGCTAATCAAAACACCGCTTAAGTCATTTTTGTGTTGGCTTTAGCTTATCTAAACTTAATATTCATATCGCTATACCAATATCGAAATATAATCTCGTTATTATTACTTATTTGTATCTGAGTGATCAAATTTTATCTTGGACTAAAGCTTATTGCGAGGAAAGAGCCTTTTTCATATTTGACATTTTGGATATCCGAATTTTGATTTCAGATATCCGAAAATTTGGATATCCAAATTTTGGATTCAGATATGGAAATAAACTATAAAAAACACAAATGTGTACTATTACAGTATTACATACACGATATATAATTTGAAAGTGTAGTATTTAATCAGCTTTATAATATTCTCTAATGGGTGATTTAGCTAATAGCTTAATATGATATATAAGTTACAAGATGGATGATATCTTTATCACAATTCTTGCAAAAGCTTTTATGAACTTACCGAAAGGAGGTGTGTTATTATAGCCAGATGTGACGACTCCTGCCGTTCAAATTCTTGCTGAGTTTTTACGCAAGGCATCACCATTTGGTATACCTATCGAAAATAGGTCCGTGGAGTACAACATACTATATGGAACATCAATGGCGTGCCCCCATGTTGTTGTGGTTGCATATGTTAAGTCGTATCACCCCAGTTGGTCTCCTTCAGCAATAAAATATGCTTTAACGACGACTCATAATATCTTATCTTAAATACAATATATGACTAAATTAAATAAAAATTCATAGTTCATCTCATTCCTTCTTTTTTTTAATGTGTCACAACATGGAATATCTATGATGGCTTCCACTTAGAAGCTGGATTTGCTTATGGCTCTGGGCATATCAACCCTCTGATGGCGACAAATACTGGCCTTGTATATGAAACGCCAATTGAAGAGTATCTAAAAGTGTGGTGCAGCTTATGTGGAACCACTGGAAGCTTGACAACCACAAATGCTAGTTGCTCTAATGAGGCGGTTGCTAGAGAGATCAATTACCCTTCTATGGCAGCTCTACTGGACATGCAATCATTTGTGGTGTCCTTTCCTAGGACCGTTACAAATGTGGTTCATGCTAACTCTACGTAAATTGCAACGATAAACGGAGACCTCTCAAATATGCATATCAGTGTCGAGCCCAGCATTCTGCAGTTCACGGCATTAAACCAAAACTTGAGCTTTATGGTGAACTATAAGTGGTAAACGAATAAAGCCACTAACAATGAGACGAGCGTCATTGTTGTGGACAGACGGTGTTCATAAAGTCTACAGTCCACTTGTGTTGTACAGAGACAAGTGTCATTGGCTACTAAGCCTAGTTCTTCTTCTTCTTCGTGTACGTATTCGAAAAAAGTGGGTAACCCATACTCTAAAGTAGGTGAAGTAGTTGTGACTGACAGTGATGAGGACGAGGTACTTGAGCCGGATAATGATATGGCAAAGTTTCTTGCATCGTCTAGTGGCTATCGTGAGCTTGAAAATTATTTTGATGATGATTATGTTGCTCATGTCTATGATTTACCAGAACAATTGGATGCTTCTTGTGACATGTATGATGTCAAGCTTCAAGGTCGTGGTAGGAAGTAATTTTATGGTTGGTAGGTCATAAGATTGGCATGTCTTTCTTATGTAGTGTTTTTGGTTGTTGCACAGTTGATGGTTGTTCAATGCCCATGTAACGAGCCGAGATGAGAGACTCACTCTCATCCGTTGTACTTAAACGTTTTTTGGAATAATATATTTACTAGGGTGATCCTTTTAAAAAAAAGAAAAAAAAAAAACACTTTTAGCTCTTTTAATAATGGGTCATGTATACTAAGCTATTGCTATAGGTTTTCCAAGTAAACTAAATACATTCGATATATATATATATATATATATATATATATATATATATATATATATATATATATATATATATATATATATATATATATATATATATATATATATATATATATATATATATATATATAGGGTGAAGTTAAAATAAAAGACAAATATCCGTAAAAGAATAAAAAGATTTTTTTCAAAAAGTTCACGAAAAATTCCCAAAAATCCCACAAGATCGGGTATGTTGGTGCATAAAACTTTTGTGAAAACATTTTTATAATTTTGAGTTTTGATACGTTTTTTTAATGCACAAAAACAATTTTGATGCAAAAAAAATTTTGATGCACAAAATTTTAACTTGTTTTAGTTTGATGCGCAATGTTATTTTGATGAAAAAGTCAAAGAAGTTGGGTGCAAAACCAATTTTGATGCACAAAAAAGATTTAATCAAGAAACGATATTTTCATAATTTTTTTTCGGAAAAATATCCACTTTTAGAAAAAGTTTTCACAACTTTTTCATGCACCATCATACCCGATCTTGTGGGATTTTTGGGAATTTTCGTGAACTTTTTTTGAAAAAAATCTTTTATCTTTTACTGGATATTTGTCTTTTATTTGATCTTTATCCTATATATATATATATATATATATATATATATATATATATATATATATATATATATATATTGCTTAAAACCATAATTTCATATTTCTTCAACACATGCTTTAAAAGCATTGTACTTATGCACTAAAACTTATGTTTTGAATAAATATGAAATTTTGATATTTATGTTGGATAAATATGAAATTATCCCTTATCAAAATATCATAACTTATAAAGACAATGTAATATTTTTAATTATTTTTTTAATAGTTAATTACAATTTAACCCACAAAATTTGTTCCACTCTCATTTTTAAAATAAATAAATAAATAAAAAATAGAAAATACGTACATACAAATTGAAAATAATATACACCGTCGGATACGATTGAGCTATAATTAAATAGTCGTAAGGGTGGTGGCAACCTCCTCACCATCCTTCACCATCCTCACTATCCACCAATAACATTCTTCCAACTCATCTCCATCCTTCACCATGATTTTAGTGGCGGTACGTATCCCTCAAATTTCACCATCCTTCACCATCTATTATTTATTATTCTTATAAAAACGGTCGTTTTTTGCTTAGCCCGTCTCGGTGAACTTTCCCACTGCAAGGTGAGCCCGCTCGATCCTCGATGGTGGCGGTGGGTGTAGCATGGGGTAAAGCCAACCCGCTCCTCAGCCCGAAGCCGTTGCCACCACCCTAAATTATCATATACACATATTATGCACGTCGGTAAATTCTAAATCAACAAAATTTTGTGAAATGCATGTGAAAGACGAAAAATCAATGTGTACCACACTTGCACATGCATTATCTTCGATCTATATATTGTAACGTGTAGTTGATTCTATATTCACGAACATAATTAGTTGAACCAAATAAACCGAAATACATAAAATACAAACCAAAACCCTACTATCAACTGTATCAACTAGGGCTGAGCATCGGGATGATCCCGACCCGTCCCGTCCCGAGCCCGATTCATCCCGATCCCGACTTGCCGGAAAAATCAAACCGCCTCCCGACCCGAGTGTAGATCGGTACCTGTCAGTCGGTGTCGGGTGGCGGTCGGTACAGTGGTCGACTTTGTGTTTTGTCGGGTAATCCCGATTCCCGACCCGATCCCGCCGGAAAAAGCAAACCGCCTCCCGACCCGAGTGTAGATCGGTACCTGTCGGTCGGTGGCGGGCGGTGGCGGGTGGCGGTCGGTTGTCGGTAGTCGGTCGGAAAAGCTCAGCCCTAGTATCAACTATCAAGTATCAATAACTCAACAAGTGTAGAAATCCATTTCTCCAAGTTCAGGTTATACCTGACCCAATAATACATTAATCTATCTTTGGCCAAAAGGAATACATTAATTACTAGTCCATGTTTTAAAACCAAGTTTTATTCAAAAATATTAACTGTTATCTGTAAAAAGTAGAACCCATACAAAACTCTTACGAAGTCTACAAACATAATTTTCTTTACCCTTTACCTGAAAACCTTCAGGTTGCTCCATATAGATTTCCTTATCTAATTCACCGTGAAGGAAAGTTGTATTTACGTCCATTTGGTTAACTTCAAGATCAAGGCTAGTTGCTAAACCAAGAATAGCACGAATAGAACCCATCTTCACAACTGGAGAGAAAATGTCATCAAAATCACCAATCTGAATTTATACGTTTGTCGAGAAGTATGCTCTTCTGTCTTGACTTTGTAGATCCACTCGGTTTTCAAAGCTCTCTTGCCTTTAGACAACTTTACTATTTCATAAGTACTATTTAGTAAATCAAATTAAATGAAATTTTTTGTGCTAATTTGTATGAAAAGTTTATCTTGGGTTTCATGTGACATACTACCATACACTAGCTTTTGAATAATGCTTAGATTTATACGTTTTTTAGACTTTGGACCAAAAAACTTGCAAAATTGTGGTTGTCAAACAAGATATTGATAGTTTGAGGATTTTAAGCCTTAAAGCCTTTCAGAGTTATCTTTGGGCTGGGCCTGAAACTAGTTTTTGATCCAGGTCCTTTTGTGCAGACTTGAAGGTTTTTAAACAAGACTACTACAAGACAACAAACAAAACACAAACCGAGTTTGAAACCTTAATATACATTTCATACCAAAATGTTTACTAGGAATTCGAATACGTGCTTATTTAGATAGATGTAGGCTGTTGCGCAGGATGCCGGTCTTTTTCTTACAAGACAACTTCCGCCACCTTCGTGCAGGAAAAAGGTTCACATTTAACATATATCGACCTTCATGCCCATAGCACATAATAAAGACCATATTTACAATTCAGCAAAATTTGAAACTTTTTTCCTACGTACAAAAAACCCATTTTCTTTTTACTCGGGTTTAAATGTCACGACGTCTGGAAGGTGAGAGTTATGGAGCTTCTTTATATCATTTGAGGCCACTTTGGTTGATTGCAAGCTCAACGACTTCAACTTCTTAAAACCCATTTTCTTTTTACTTGGGTTCAATGTCACGACGTCTAGAAGGTGAGATTTAAAGAGCAAGGTTGGATCAAGTGGTTTAACACCCTTGCCTCTGTAGACAGAGGTCAAGGGTTCGACGATCCTCACCCCTTGCAAGGCCGGAGGTCCTTTTCTACCTTTGGTAGAACCGGAAGCAGCCTCTTTATCTTAGGTAGGGGTAGGGTTGTCTACGTCTCAACCTTCCCCATACACCGTGAAAGACGGTATTGGGAGTTAATTTTTATGTTTTGGCCATTGTAATTTTTTTTGGATGGCTGCCATTTTTCCTATAGCTAAATAAAGGATGTGTTTGTCATCTTGTTACATGCAATTCTATCAGACGACTTGAGAGAGATATAAAGCAAAGTAACTAAATTAAGTATAAAGACATCTGAGTACCTTTTTTGTTTCAGGATGTGTTTTTGGGACATCACAATGGCAATAAATAATTGTAGCCATGTATGTGAGTCTTTATATGTGTGTGTGAACGTGTAATGCTCAGTGTTCTTCCTCTTCCAACAATAATTCACCCATCATTTTCCAAAGAAGTACCAGCTCAAAAGTACAAATTGCGAAATAAGAGAGAAAATGTCGAACGCATATGAACCTACAATCATGGAGGGAGCAAAACAAAAGTATGCTCTTTCAGTAGAGAAGATCAATCAGATTTCAGATGGATCCAAGAAGATCATCAAATTCATCCTTGCAATGGCATGTAAGTCTTCTTTTCTTGATCTTGATTTTACTGTTGAATGTTTTGGACTTAAAGGTGCTTTGTAAACAGTAGCTTTTCTAAACACTTGTGTTGTTGTTTTGACTCACTAAATATTTTTAGGTGTTTTGCTTGTTATTGTGGCCGGGACGATGTTGGTAAGAAGTTTAATACATCGACGCTCAGATAAGAGCGATGAGGCTGCTAGCGAGTGTTCCCGTTGGATTAACAACCCTAACTTATCACCGTCTCCACAATCAGGTGACGATTGCTCTTTTGATGACCTTCCAAATTGTACTTGTGACGACCTTGAGGTACCATCGTCGCAATGCTGTGAAGAAGTAGAAAAACACAAGACTTGTATGTGTTTCTACAGGGATTTCCAGAACGGGTTTAACGGGTTAAAAAAAATTGGTGCTTGTAAAATCAAAGTTGATTTCGGTTGCCCAGTTAAATAGGATTTAATGTGCCTTGTATCAAGGATACATTATTGGATCAAGTGAAGTAGATGTAATAAACTTGTTCATGACAATGTTTTTATTTAAGATGATATTAACAAGGTTTTCATTTCTTGTGTTTGCTTTCATATAATTGCTTGTTTGTATGAATTCAATTACTTTTCACAATCAGAGTCATCAATTAGGCTGTTTAGAATTGTTGTAGCGAAAATGCTAAAAAACTCGAATAAACCTAACGGTTTATTTCAGCTTCACTGAGAAAAGCCAAGAAGTCGAATCGACACAAGGCTAGGCCTAATTTGGCCAGGACACTAACAAATCGCGACTTCAAGGTCGATAACTCATACTTTCTAATGCGCAGAGTATTTAAACTGCAGTCGGAAATTTTAAGCACACATATATTTCAGAAACTTCTAACGTTTTTGTTTCAATATACAAGACGACACAAACTGAGTTTAAAACCTTAATATACAAGTCAACCCAAAATATATACAAGGATTTTGCAACCAGTACATACTTATTGAGATAGATGTAGCGAAGGATGCCATTGTTTATTTACATTACAACTTCTGCCAGCTTTGTTGTAGAAAAGGCTTCACATTCAGCACACGTCGACCTTCACGCCCATAACACGGAATAAGACCATATTTACAATTCAACAGATTTTGGAACTTTTTCCTATGTACAAAAAACATTTTATTTTTACTCGGGTCTAAATGTCACGAGTCCAGGGAGGTGAGATTCATGGAGCTTCTTTATATCATTTGAGGTGACTTTGGTTGATTCCAAGCTCAATGACTTCAAATTCTTGAGACTTGTTAGATGTTGCAATCCTACATTTGTTACCCGTGAACTCGAAACGTTTAAAGAGACCAAGTTTGTCAATTCTGCATTAGTCAAACCAATCCAAACTTTATAATCATATCATAAAATCGAAGTTATTTTTGCGTATGATAGGAACGTGCATTTTCACATTTCATGTTTTAGTCATGATACTTCTTTTTGGACATCCGGGTCATTTTAAACCAGACTTTACAAATGATGCAGTAATTTTTACAGAAAGTGTTACAGTCACGTGTGTGATTTTAAGTATTTCAAATGAGCCAAATGAGATAGTCATATATAAACAAAATATCATGACTTTAACAAGATCTACCATAACAATCAAAGAAAGGTTTAGGACATAAAAACTTACCAGAAATAAATTCTAGCGATTTATCGGTCAAGTGACTGTTTTGGGACAGATTCAAAAGAACCAAAGACTGAAGATCCTTGATGTTCTTCACACCGACATCGGTTAGTCCCCCGCCACATATTTCAAGTGAGCGCAAGTTTTTTAGATCTGCATAGAAAACCAAAGTCAGAAACTAAGAGAAATATGTTCAATCATCTGTAAACAACAATTTTTCAGAGTTGTGTGGCTTACTGCGCAAATAATTTGTTCCATTATCCGTTATTTTCGCACAAAATAGATCCAAATGAGTCAATCCAGTCAAACCTATATCAAATATACAAATCAGAATATCGGAAAGTGGATCTGTATAAATATTTTATAAATGGGTCAACCCAATGCAGGTTGGTTGAACTGACACATTTCGTGTCTGAAAGATATTTTATACTATTTAGTCGGTCAGATATCGATAAGTAGAGCTATCAGAAGTGGCACAATGAGCACAAAAGGTAGAGCTATCAAAAAGTAGAGCTATCGAAAATTAGACACTTTCGTCTAATTTTTTTTATAGGAATTTAGTTTGTAGAATATTAAAATCTAGAGCTGCATCAAATTTTTCAGTATTCTAGCATAGGGGGTTAGGTCAAAACGGGTCAAATTTATTATAATAAACTAGATAGTCAAATTTATATGATTACCAAAAGTATATTACTTCATTTATAATCAATGAAAAAATCGATTTCAGATGTTATTGACCAGTCAATTTTTTCCTTGGTAGCAAACTTTTAAATTGACCCGTTGGAACATAACCCAAATCGACCCATACATAAGTAAATGGCCAAATCAAAAAATGCTGAAAGGGTAAATGTACTTGTAAGAGCTGCAAGACCAGCATCGGTGATTTGGCGAACATCCAAATTAAGTGACCTAAGAGACGATAAGTTAGCTAAGTTTCTCAAACCTCCGTCTGTTATAACAGTGAACGAAAGATTCAAACTTTCCAAATTCACCAAACCTGCAAGGATCCAATTAATAAATTTAAACCAAGTTTGACCAATGGTCAAGAGTCAAGACAAGACCATATACATATAATTAATTGGAACTACAAGTGAGTGTTTATGTCTTAACCAGAAAGATGACGAAGACCATTGTTTCCAACTTCTGTATCAGACAGCTCCAAACACTTAAAACGATTAAGACCTGAAAACAAAAAAACAACATACGTATATGAGATGAGAAAAAAGATATTAAGCTTATAAAATTATCTAAACGGAAAACTCACCTGATAAATGCACAAGTCCGCCATCCTTAATCATACATGAATCCAAATTTAAGCTCTCCAAATTTGTCAAACCTGCATACCGAAACATTTAAGAAAAAGAAAAACATGACTTTTACAAAAACAATTCCGGATGCTAATAATTTCCCGTTATTAAGTACAATTGAAAGTTATGAATTTCACCTTTTAGGTGTGCAAGAACAGCATCTGATATATCGTTGAATCCCATGTTTAGTACTTTTAAAGACTTGAGCTCTGCATAATAAACGTTATATTTCAATTATCCAACATAATGAAATGCTATAATAGAAAGTAAACAACAAAGATGCTTACTTGAAAACTTGTCACACCCTTCGTCCGTAAAATTGGATCTGCTTACGTTAAGATAATGTAGACCCACAAGATCTAGACAGAATAGTTGACTTAAGTCAGACATTCAATACCTTGGTGTAACAAGATTATGAGAAAGATCATAGCTTTATCTAAACCTGAAAGTGAATCCAAGCATGCTGAAGTTATAGGGCAGCGTTCCATATTCAGCAATGCAAGCTTGTGTAAACCTGAAGAGAAAACGCCTTTTAATTCAGAAAACCTTGCACATTTATAGGATAGAAAATAAACTATGTAATATAACTCAGGCGACCTTTCAAAAATGTGACCCCATGATCTGTGACCTTGCTGCATGAGATTTGTAATTCTTTCAAGTTTGTTAGGTCTGAGGATAACAAAGAATGAATCATTAGAGCATGAGGTGTGATATTTAAGTTCAATAGAAGGTATTAAGAAATACCTGATAGAGGCTTCATATCTGCATCCGTAATGCAGTTACAACAGTTAATGTTAAGTGCCTCGAGCTTTTTAAGACCTGCCATAATATTGAAATACCCATTATACCTTTCATACATTATACGTCGTGATACCTTTTATCTTATGAGTAATACAAAGAAGAAGACGTGCCTTTTAAATGAACGAGACCACCATGGATCCCTGTGCATCTTTCCAAGTCCAACTTTGACAAATTGACTAAGCCCGGAAGGACACTCATTCCTTTGGTGGTAATTTTGCTGTTCCTCTTTAAACTCAACGTAGTCAAGTTTGAAAGACCTGAAAAATCACATTATCACGTTCAAAACATACATCCAAACATACCCTTAGTCTAGACATAAAAATACAGAAAAAATCAAGAAAGCCCGAATCCTTCAAATCATATCAACATTACTAAACAATTGAAATTAGGCATACAATTCAGGCAGGAGTATACCACTAATGCAGTCAAGCCCAACATCCGAGATCTTGTCACAAAAATTCAAGTTCAAATCCTCCACGTTTTTGCAGCCTTGAACATGACACAAACCATCATCCGTAACATCTGAACCAGAAAGGTCAGCAGATAACAAAGACAGCCCCTGAGACGAGACTACGCCCAACCAATTATCATCAACACCAGGATATTCTCCTAAATTTATATCCTGCAAAAAGGCCAAATGAGTAAACTGTAACTAAGTTTAAATTTAAAACACCCCAGCGTATTACACATTCTTAGATATGTACCTGAAGAGCACAATCTTGAAACGCTTTAAGGTGAGCTTCGGTAAGGCGTTGAGAATATACTAATTCGTCAAAAATTTGTTGACTGATGTCTCTTGGAAGCCTAGAAAATGTACCATACTGATTAATTTCCTGTTGCAATGGAAAAAAAGTACAGTGTTATTACAATGATTGTTTTATTACATCCTGATCAAATAAGGGATTTATGAAGAAAGTTAACATACTTCAGATATTTTATAAATGCATAATTCCATTAGTGACGGGCATAATTTGTTCCCGTCCTTATTATCTATAGATGCTCGAGAGAATGAAGTTCTGAGCCATTTAGAGCTTCCACTTTTGGAATACTTTCTTGAAACAACTCCTTGTGCAGCTGTCTCGGTGGTTTGTGGGTCCCGTTTCCTAGAACAAGCTCCTCCCATGGGAATTTAATCTTAATAGGCGCTCACAGTGATGTGGTGTGTTAAACCAGTAAAGGTCGTTAACCTGAGAGTATAAATGTTTTAACATATAAGCGTACAGCTAAGTAGACTTCAAAATTTCGACGCTAGCCACACATTAACAGACACGTCAGGGATTTTTGAAGTATCAATTTTGGAACAAGCAACTTTACAGTAACAACTTATTTCACTTATAAGGGAGTGTTTGGAATTGCTTGTAAAAACTACTTATTTCACTTACAATGAAATATTAGTTTAACCGCTTCAAGGTGCTTTTTGGTAGGCTTAGCCTGGTATCTAGCACACATGCATATAGCGACAGAATATCAGGTCTACTAGCTGTGAGGTACATCAGGGATCCAATCATACTTCGATATTTCGTTTGATCTACCATGATCCCTGAGTGGTCCTCATCCAGTTTGGTACGTTCCACCATGAGAGTCTCAACGGTGTCACAAGTGTCAAAACCAAATTTCTTTAAAATCTCATTTGCATATTTAGATTGATTAATAAAAATACCTCCGGGACTTTGTGAAATTTGCAATCCCAAGAAAAATGACATTTGTCCCATCATTGACATTTGAAATTTGGAGCCCATCTCCTTAGAAAACCGGTCACATTCATTGGGGTCAGTTGAGGCAAAGATAATATCATAAACATAGATTTGAACGTGAATTAAATGTTTGCCTGAATTTCTGATAACGTATCATACCATGCCATTGGAGCTTGCTTCAAACCGTAAAGAGCCTTCTTGGCGATAGACATAAGTAGGATGCTCGATTCACAAAACCTTCAGTTGGCCGACGATACAACTTCTTTAAGATCTCCGTTAAGGAAAGCCGCCTTAACATCCATCCGATAGACTACCATGTTCTTACTTGCAGATTAGCCAAGAAGATTCGATTGCCTCGACACGAGCAACTAGAGCAAATGATTCTTCAAAGTTAATACCCTCCTCTCGACGGTATCCTTTTACAACCAATCGAGCCTTGTTCTTTAAAATATCTCCATGCTCATCAAGCTTTACTTTGAAGATCCACTTTAGAGCGATGATCATAGTACGCTCGTGAGCAGTACTAATTCCCATACATCTAGTCGATCGAACTCATGAATTTCTTCTTGCATGGCATTGAACCGCTTGTCTTCATTCATGGCGGTTTAACATCTTTTGGTTCGACCTTGGATAGTACGGAGTTGAAGAAGCACCATAAGACATCGCTTGCAAGTTGTTTGCGAGTGGATACCGGACGAGAGGATTTCTAATGATGTTGTCCAATGGATGATCATGTGTCCATTTTCTAAGGTGTTCGTGTGGTTGTTGTTGAGGAACTCAAGTAGCGTAATTGATTTCTCCTGATGAAGATGGTTCGATGATGATTCGTGAGCAAATATGTTTTCAAATGGGGCATCTTCGGGAGTAGCAAAGGGATTCTCTCCATCAAGGGTGCCGTAAACAATTCCATGATGTACACCGATGATTGATGATTTGTTGATGAGACCGAGTGATTAGCGGCGCTTCTTGACTTAACGACATAGAAACCGGAAGGATTAACTTCATTGATAGAGATGGGAGCACCTCTGCTGATGGAATTGATGATCATTAGCAGCTGGCTCATAGTGTTCATTAAAGATTGGATCAAACAGTTTATTCAAGTCATATTCAAGGAGGTACATAAGGAGTCTTGGCGAAGAATCAAATACAAGAGTATGATGATGGGACTACTTGATGATGCGGGTCCGAATCGGGTTGTCTCGAGCCATTGGACCGTCACCATCGAACGTAACGTGAATTGTTTCCATGATATTTCGGGTTCTTTTGTTGTAGATTCGTATCCTTTTACGCTAGGTGCATATCCTACAAATACTCCAATGTCCGCTTTAGCTTTAAGTTTGCCTAAGTCTTGGTCCTCATTAGTTGGGTAACACAATGCACCAAACACACGAAGGAATGAAATATTAGGTTTTCGATTGTGGACAAGTTCATATGGAGTTTTTCCATGAGAAGGGTGAATAAGGGATCGATTTTGAGTGTAACATGCAGTGGCAATGGCTTCAGCCCAGAGAAACAACCTTTGAGTAAATCAGCATTGTTCTTGCGGCTTCTACAAGTGTTCGATTTCGTCTTTCAACTACACCGTTCTGTTGAGGAGTTCGTGGAACACTTGTTTGATGACTGATTCCAACACTTTCATAAAACTCACTAAGTTGTTTATTAACAAACTCGGCCCATTGTCTGCTCGGATGATTCTAACAGTTTTGTTAAGTCGAACTTGCAGCTGTTTGATAAGTTTAATGATGATATCTGGAGTTTCATCCTTTGACCTTAAGAACTTAACCCAAGTAAATCAAGAGTAACCATCAACCACAACTAACACATATTTCTTCCCGTAAATGTTCTGCACTCTTATGGGTCCACATAAATCCATGTGAATGGTATGAAGAACTTCCGTAACTGAGTTTGTAGGTTTGGGTTTGTGGGCATACTTCTTGCTTTTTCCTAATTGGCATGCTGAACAAAGATGATCCTTTTCATACTTTAGTCTAGGTAAGACTATTACTAATTCCTTTCTGGAGAGATCATTTATGGTGCCAAAGTTCAGGTGATTTAGACGACGATGACTTTGTTCTAGAAGCCTTTGACAACAAGCAGATTGGAGAAGACTTCATCATATCTTTGATAGAGATGGTGTATAGATTTGAACCACGTGTTCCTCTTAAGAGTTCTTTACCATCAAGTTCTCTAACGAAACAAGTATGTTTTCTGAAGGCCACTTCTAGATCAGAATCACAGAATTGACCGACATAGAATAAGTTATAACTAAGACCTTCAACGTAATATACCCTGGAGATAACACTATCACCGACAACATAGTCTCCATAACCCATAATTGCACCGGAATGATCATTCCTAAATATAGTCCCGATAAATTTACTCATAAAGTTCATGATCCGTGACCGGTCTCCAGTCATATGCTTGGAACAACTGAGTCCAGTACCACGAATCGATTTGAACGATCCGTAATTATTGAACACAGACAAGAATGGATAACTAGATAATTGGGATCCCCATGCAAGAATGGGTTCCATTTGGTTAGTAACATGATTGGAGCACCCACATCGTAAGTAGAAACAATGGAATCATCGTGATAGATGCAATGCTAGTGTCCGTATTTGACCTACTCAAAGTATGTTCACTTAAAGGAATAGTTCTACCAAGAGGCATCCATTTCCTAATGGGCATTGATCTAGATAATTTAGGGCACATCTCATTAAGATTGAATTTGCGGCTAGTAGGTATCCATTGATAACCTATGTTACTAAATTTCCTTCCCGGGGTTTCCAATGTTTTCACCCTTCTTTCGCCATTGCTTTCTAGCCTTCTTAGCTTGAATTTTGTATTCACTATCTTAACAGGCATTTAATAAAGATTAATCAACTCATTCATACCACATTCATGATTAGTAATGTAAACCAAACAATCATTATTACATGTTTTACCGTATAGCGAATCAATTAGTTACAGACTTTTGTAGCTAATACTAGAATCAACACGATTCGCTTTATTCAACTCAAACTTAATGTTCCTAGGGTGGTCTTCTACTTTCTTCCATTGCACATTCTTAGCTTATGAGGTCCTATCTTGCTTGGTATTGCCCGGAGGCTTTAACCCGCTTGCTTTTGTGTCACCGACACTCTGTAGAGGAATTGTGGGAACATTAGTTGGTCATTACTTGTGCATTCCCGAACTAGAAGTGCAGGGATTTGAACTACTTGAAGGCACTTTATTATCACTAGGCATAGGATGGGTTGCATACTTAGCACTAGGCATAGAACAAGGCATCACAACTTTATCTTTCTCACATAAGAACTTAGGACATGTTGCTTTCAAACATTCTAACAGCTCTTGAGATTGTTTGGCCTGAATGCAAGCAAACCTAATTTCTCTATCAAGTGGCTTATTTATGTAATCCTCTTCTACAATCTCACGAAGACATTCTAGACTATCCTTAAGGTGTGCGAAATAGTTATGAAACACAAGTTCGTTATTTCTAAGATGCGGAGGAATGTATTAAACAGTCATAGTATATTTAGAGTCTGCAGATGACTTTGATGCAACATTATCATTAAAGACAAGTGGCATTTTCCCTTTTACCTGACTCCTCAAATTCTCAATTTCTGTTTGTAAAGACGTTATTTTTTTATTGTTCTTGTCACGAGTGACTTTCATTGAATCATATAACTCTTTAAAGTGTCGTTTAACTTTTTCATTTTCTTTTAGAAAACTCTCATTTTCCTTTTGTAAAGCATTAATCAAGTTTTGAAGATGAAAAGTTTGAGAACGCTGAGAATCTAAAGGAGGAGGCATTTGGGAGCCTGTCACATTGTTCTCTTCACCCTTTAATTGTGAAATTTGGTTTCTCATTTTTCTGATCGTGATCCAATGAGCTCGAATCTGTTCATCACGTTTGCTTATTTCAAAAACTGCATCAAATTCAGGAGTATCCAAGGATGTCTTGATATTTGAGGTTTTAACATTTTCTTTTAGATGTTGATATTTTAATTGTTAAGAAAGATGTTCAACTTCCAATTTAGAATGATGTTTCACCAGGTTATCATGATCATCCTGTTCAATTTTCTCATGCAATTTAGAGTTAGTTTTTTCAAGCTCAACGACACGATCATGGGAGACTTTCAGAGCAACAGTTAATTCATGAAATTGAGATGCATTAACTAAACAATTCGTGGCAGTGTAAAACACATCTTTAGTGATACATTCAGAAATCAGATTCTCATTTAAGGTATGCAAGTTCTTCCTCTCAATCTCATTATATTTTAATTCTCGCTCATAGTCATTTACCTCAACTATCATTGCATCAAATTCCTTTTCTATTTCTTTAATATCAGAATCCATCCCCTTTTAAGACTTTCAAATTGACCTTTTAATTGTTTAAAGAATGGCATGACCTCGCTTAAATAACATTCTTTAGTTTGCTCAAAACCCTCTCCCTTCGCTATCCCAATGGGTGTGATCCTTTTCTTACATGTCTTCTCAAAATCAACAAATAATTGATAAATGACATCTTGATGATTAATGTCTTGCTCTTAGTGTGAATAGATCTAGGAACTAAATGCATTGGTGTATTGGGGGATATACAGAAGGTGAAGCATTCTCCTACATGGGGATTCTTCAACAAACTCATCGACTTTTTCATGTCCATATCCTTTTCCGAACACTTGTTTAGGGGTCACCGTGTTTGAGGTCTAAACTTGTTAAATGCAATCCAATTATCCTTAGCATAGTTGGGTGTTTTATAACCGATTTTCTTTTCTATGCATGAAGGGCTCTAAAGTTTTCATCCAATTTCTTTCTAGTGACTTCTTCTAACCGCTTATCTTCCTCGGTGTTCTCGGTGCAACTAGGTTTCGTCTAGGCTTAAGGATTTCATTGCCATCATAAATTAGCTTCGTGCTTCTCGCCTTTCTTACAAGCCTCGTGGTTTGGTTCATCAACTAATGCAACACTATGTTTGTCACTTAGAACTCTATGCTTAGTGATCATGAGCAAATCAATGGTGTTTCCTTGTACGCACAATTTGTTTGCAAGTTTGTTTTTCAAAGTTTTAGGTTGGAAAATTCATTTAAAAGTTTTGATTCCTTAGCATTAAATTCGCTACACTTTCACATTTTCTTGAAGTTCTTGTTTTGCTTAGCGTGTTTAATTAAGCTTTTCTTTTAAGGAATCTAACTCTTGTTTTAGTATTTCTTCCTAAAGCAACTTTTTCTAATAATTGTACACATTTGGTCATCCATTTCTGCTCACGAGTGGTTAACTCAAACTTAGCGCGTTGTTCATAGATGGCAACTTGTTATTTATAGGCATTAAGTTCGGAGATAACAGAATCATCATGGGCACATTGAGTGAATTCTTCAAAAATATAGTCATCATTGACTGCAGAAGATGCATCTCTTGGTTCAATCACACTTTCACTTTGGATCACATATTGATCATATGGGACAATATCACTATTACCCATATTAGCAATATCTGTTTCACAAGTTTCATGTGTTCGCACTTTATCATGTATCTTTTGCTCATCAACTTCATCATATAATTTTAATACCTCTGAGATGATTGATTCTTTGGATGGACCAGCTTGCTTAGATGATGAGTCCTTTGGAGAGACCATTGGATAAATGCTAGCCATGGAGATTGTCTGGGTAGTAGGTTCATCATCGACATCAAAGTCATATGCATCACAATTGACAACTTGAAAGGCATTTTGATGATTGTGACCCATTTCCTGAATTGGCTGCTCATCCACATCTGCATCATATGTCTTAGCATTCCCCTCTGCAAGAAATAACAACTCTTCTTCATCCAAGACATCACCATTGTCCTGAGCTTGCACAAGCAACATCTTGTCTCTGAAGTATTCTACATTTTGAGGGCATTTTGGAGATGTGCAGTTCCTTGCAATGTGTCCATCACCACGACAGTTGTAGCACTTGACTGGCTTCACTTGTCCCTGATTGGCATTTCTTCCACGATTCTGATTAGCCACATAACCTCCACCTACTCCACCTCTTCCCTGTTCATACTGCCTACCTTGAACTGGTTGCACCATAACCTTTCCATCTTTGACAGTAGCTTGATTATGAGGGTTGGATGCTGTTCTGTGGTTATTGTTGGTATGAGGAGTGGTATTCAGATTTTGACTAACCATGAGAGACAGTTGATTGATGAAGTTTTCCATGATTGTGTTCGAGTCTGGAGGTTTATATGCTGGATCAGGAATGAGCTTGTAGTTACCGTTGCCCATAGGTATGACTTGAGAAGCTTTGGTGGTAATTCCAACATTTGTGTAAAAGGTTGTTGAATCATTTGAAGAACTTGTTTCTCCATGTTTAGTTTTGAATTGTTCAAGAATCCTTCGTTTAAACATAGCATGTCTCTCATTCTGAAGAAGTAAGGCATTCAATCCTTTGGTTAGCTTCACAGAGGTGACAAACTTGTGCCATTCGGGATTCATGTTGTTCACAAACTTTGAATTTAGCTGAATATTTGGCATGATCATTTTGATATTCCTCATATCATTCACAAGCTTGTGAAATCTCACGTAATATTCATAGACACTTTCTTCTGGTTTCATCTTAAAGTACTCAAATTCATCATACAGCTGTGATTCTCTGTCTTCCTTAGTTAATTCAGAGCCCGAGAGAAGCATCTTGACATTATCCCAAACTGCCTTGGCTTAAGTGTTGTGATTGATAAGCTTGTAGATAGCTTGTAGATATCAGCATCGAATCTCTTTTTCTCCTTATCATTGAGCTCATCATACGTCTTTGGTCTGTCCAATCCAAAGATCATTGTTCCATCTGCAAAGAATATCAATTATGTCTCTTGTAGTCTCAATCGATAAGGTCCTTCATCAATTGATTTGAGAATGTTGACCCCATTTTCCTTTCCCAAACAAGACAACCTGATTTTTGAGCCCATGAGTCATAATCGGTTCACCAAGAATAGGTGGACGAGTATCCGATCCGGTGCTTGAACGCCCTCGACCATGTAAGAAACGATAGTAGGCACGTTGTTTGACATGATTACAAGTTCTACGGGATTTTACTATTCGTTGATTAAACTGGGAAATTGATTCTTTCACGGGATTTTACTAAACCAAAAGAACAACCGTAAAAATGTAGCACGAAGAAGTGACCAGTCTTAAAAGATAAGTAGCTAAACAGTCAACTCGCTTTGGTATCAACTCGCTAAACAGTCAACTCGCTTAAAAGACAAGTCGCTTAAAACTCAAGTCGCTTAAAGAAACAACTCGCTTAATAGCCAAGTCGCATACAGAGACAACTCGCTTAACCACCAAGTCGCTTAAACTAACTCTCACGACAATACAACTCGCTTAATAGACAAGTTGCTTTAAAACTCAAGTCGCTTAAAGAAACAACTCACTTAATAGCCAAGTCGCATATACCAAGTCGCTGCTAATACAACTCACTTAATAGTCAAGTCGCTTATACCAACTCTCTTTCAATAACAAAGCAACTCGCTTCCAAGAAATGCAACACCATGGCGCAACTCGCTCGTACACTTTTCAAAAACAACCACTTTATCAGTGAAAAACAACCAAACCACAATGATTTAAGCCTTCCAATTCAAAACCTAAACACATATGATGATCCTAAACACAAAAGTACACTCAAAATTCAAAATTTAACACAAGAAATTGTCCAAATGATTCAAACTCTCCTAAACACTTATAACCCCAAAAACCCTATGAAATCTACCAAAACAAAAAGCATGAATGATGAGTAATCAAACCATGGCTCTTGATACCAATTGTAGGATATAGGATTTCACAAACACATCATATCAATATCATATGGGGCGTACACAAGAATTTAGAGAGAGAAAGTTCTAGAGAGAGAAAGGGAAGAGAGTTGGGAACTTTGTGAAACAAAAAAAAATGGTATTCAAGCTCCAACCCTCTACCTTGGGAGGTAGAGGATATTTATAGTGTCTTACAATAAACGCCTCCTACGGGCTGTGGATCAGGCATACAGTGGGTAAAGACCCGTCTGTCCTCCACGGTTTTACTTAACTAACTTCTTACTAACATTAAATAACTACGACTACGAGCCCTCTAATGATTACATATACTTGAGGTGACCGACACTTTAATGACTGAATTTTCTAATTCCTAACATATTTGTTTGTGCTACTAACTCTTTTGTTATGACATGCAAGTAGTGTTGGAATTATATAAAATGACTAATCATAAATATAAACAATAAACATGTACACATGCGGAAACGTATAGGAAAGATTAACAAATAATTAATTAACATAAACAAGAATATGCGTACCTTTCTTGATTCTAGTCGAACAAGAATCAAATCCACAAAACTAGAAATTGGATGAACCCTAATTAGGGTTTATAGGATTATGTGAATTACCCCTTACCGTTTTGTAATTCAATCCAAGAATACTAACAATAATGTGTTAGTATCACTTTCTTGTACACACGTACTATACCGAATTAAAGGAATGCTAGTTTTAATTAAACAAAACAATTTTATTTTGGAAAAAGCATGGATCAATCCCCTAGAGAGGGTGTACGATCGATTGGAGCCAAAATACCACAAAACACTTTTAGGTTTTAGCTTATGAGTACAAGAGATACATTACAAACATCCTTGGTTTTCTATTTATACCCAAACAAATTGGTGAACAAGTTTGAGTTGTAGATGGATTGGGTTTCCTTTTCTTGTGGCCGATCGGATGAGGTATCCCACAAGGAATTCCGGAACCTTCCCATTATTTACCACTTATTCCTTTTCCAATTACATTTAACGACCGTTAGTCCATTACACTTAATTACTTAACGTCCGTTATAATTATTTCGTTTAATTAATAAATAAATATTACATTTATATTTAATTATTAACTTTAATTCTCATACGTAAGTGTGCAATCCCGTGGTCTCGAGTTCGATCCTAACACACGCCTATTAATTTATTGTCCATTAAAACAACAGCCCCACTGACATATCTTAATAGAGTGATCACATCGATTAGCGCCTAGCAACACTTCGATACCTCTAGTACAACTCGAGTAAGGCTTCGAAAACCTTTGATGATTTCTCATTATTATTATCCTTTGTTTCTAATACCATGTTAAATAAAGATATGGAATTAAGTCATTCTTTATTCAACCATTCTGCTTCTCGTTATAAGTGATTGAGCAAGATTACCAAATCTTCTCGAACATATTCAGGGGAGAACTTTGGGCGTGGCCACGTAAACATCTTGTCAACCCTATGAGGGGCCCAGTATTAAACTCCAAATAAATTTGAAGGAACAAATTTTATCTTGACTACGAGACTAACCTACAAACTTTGCAACACTTCAGGAAACAACCCTTATGACTACCAGTTACGTATAGTGTTAAGTTGTTCCACAGAAATGCACTACATTCATGACACTTATCTGGTATCTCAAGTCAGAGGATAACTATTAATGATTTACTTAATAACAATATCCATTAAGTAAAATCATGTAGTTGGGATAAGTCCTATATTCAATTCATTGAATATCATCTGAAATTGGTATGCATTCTCATCAATATACTTTCAAGTATATTCTACCATATCTCTCAGATTTTTCTTAGTTTAATGATACTCCCATATCATTAATTGACAACGGACGATTTAGAATAAATAAATTTATTCACGGATTAAACATGCAAATATAGGATACAATATATTATAAAATCAAACATACCAAGTATTTGATTTAGTATAACAATTGTATAACATCCCTTATCCAAATACCAAATAGATCAATGCATGAAAATTTCGGTTGATGAATTATGCCTCAAGTAATGACAATCATACTTGTTGACAAAGCATAAATCAACCAACTTGATCTATCGTAATTTGAGAATACTTATTTCAAGAATTCAATTAGTGAAGTCCTTGTATGTGTGCATTCACCAATCCACATAATAATTCATAAAGTGTGTGACATCCTCTATCACCAATTTATGACAATTTAAACTTTCAAATATTTTAAAGTTTAAAGTATTCTTATTCTTTTAATGTATAATGCAACTGTGCTCTTTTAGTAGCACAACTAGTTCACATGGCCATTAACAAGGATGAAATCCTACCATGACGAGTATTGAGTGTCATCTCAATTAAACTAGCATCATTGTATACAAATAACAATACGCTTATTAAAACTCCGTAAACTTTAATATCTTATTGTGTAATGTTTAATGTCTTTCAAACTTTCAAGTTTGTAGCTGATGACAATTTGCACAACAATTGACATATTGTTCATCCATAGAATCTAGGAGCAATTCCAGGCTGAGGATGTAATTCTATTAGAATATTTATTACAAAAGTTATCTAATAACTTTTAGTTAGATATCAATGTTGTCAAATAATCTATCATTCAAGAATGATACAACAATTTGAATATACTACATGATGTACATGATGAATCTACATGTAAAACTTAGATTTCATTCATGTTTTATCTTGTCCAAATGATATTTAACCATTTCCCAAATGATATATCATGTTTTATTAGAATAATTTATTTTACTGCACATGTTTATTAACAATAAACATATATTCCAAGGTTATATATTTTAATTCTTAAATCTTACAAGTGAAGTTTTATTCCAAACTAAGACTTAACATTTTAGCTTACAAGGAATGTTACTTCCTATATGTTATACAACATATAAGATTTAAAAACCTTAACATAATACTCCCACTAGCTTTCAGAAATACTTAAAATTTATCTTATTTCAATTATAAATCAAAACTAGTATTTAATAATTAAACATAAGAATAATTTCATAGATGCATGCATTTATCCATTCATGAATTATTGCACTTCTTACACTTCCAAAGATTATATGAATTCAAAAAACCTTTCGATTACTTACCGTCCTCGCTCAAGTAATTTCTCAAGAAAGAGTTTTGATATTTCATTGTCATATTTCATATTGATGAAAACAAGTATGACAATTATCATCTATATATATTTAATGTGTCTAGAAAAGAATATTCAATCATAATTAATTGCTTAAGTATGATTAATAATCTTGTCATAAAACATGCATTAAATATGTTTACAATATTGTCCATATGATTTCTACATAGAAATTCATACCACTAGGGTTTTTCATCTCTTTGAAGAGACTCATTTCGATTCTCTAGTCTAACTATTAAGATAAACCAAATTTTCAAATTTGATTATCTTTATGGACAACATCTTTAACATTCATAGTATGAGTAATTTACCCAATTCAATATTTGGTGATCCATCATAAGGATTATCAGGTTTACTATAATTCTGTAACTCATGTTCTTCTCAGCATGTAAATCAAATATCTAAGATATCCTTGCAGATCTATGAATGAAAATTCCATCATCATGAGGTCTATCATTTACATGTCTAACCTCATCATGATATTTACTAGTGTGTTTTAGAAGATTATGTATCTTGTAATTTTATCTTTCAAGATAAAAAAAACTCCCACTTGCCTTTTGTAATATATAGACTATATATATATACTTAGCAGTTAGAGCAAAACTACATTGTTCTCTTTTTGGGACATTACAAATAAACATTGATAATTCCTGACTTTAGTTTGTTAATAATCTATTCATAAGTAGTTTAACATATTCAGAATCTTCAATTTTAAAACTTAATGTGATTCATCACATTCCATAATGAAATGGTGTTTTATCAATCTTCTAGGTTGTAGTCATATTGAGTATATTCAATTCATACTCAATTTTCTAATCTTGTTACTTTTTAAGAAAGAAGTTATGGTTATCTTGAATCGAACAAATCAAATAGAGTTTGATTCTCCTAACTGAACTTGGTATTCATTAGAATTAATATTGTAAGGAAACCTAACAATATATAAGATAAACATATTCCTTTTGGCTTACCTATTTACCAACTAAGTCAGCTTAATGGTATAATAGACTTCCAAGCCAATTGCATGCTTTATAACACAAGTACTCTTTAACCAAGTCACTTCATATCCATGTCTCATCAAGAAAACATAAATTGTTATAATCCCATTATACGTTATAAATCATTGATCAACTTAATGACTTCTTGTATATGTCTTAATTAAAAAAAACATAACAAGTTAACGTCTTACTTTATTATAAGTCTTAAAAGACTTTATGTTTATGTCTTTACAATGAATCATAAACATGTTTAACTAAAGTAATTATGAACACAACTCTTGGTTTCAATAGTAATTTAAAATTAATTTTATTTACTTCACAATAATGTAGGACTACATTATTTTTCATTTATGTCATTCCAAAATACATAAATAAACAAATTGAAGCAGTATTAGATTACTTCATTTATGTCATTCTAATAATACATAAATATCTAATTCGAAGTAGTCTTATATATCATTTTGACTCATGTTCTAAATACTTGTCTATTTTAGAAACTGCAAATATGTCCATGCAAGGTCTGACTTCACATGGAGATTTACTTTGTTGTTGCAATCTCTCCAAGTTCTGATATGACTTAAATTGCAACACCAAGTGTTTCTTGAATTAGATATGTACAAGTTATATTAGAATGTTAGTCTCTTACCTTGCAGTCAAGAGAATCCATTAAATCATATACCTATATGTTGTACCTTGCACAAAATATAGATTTCTCCCACTTGTGCATGGAACAACATCATGTAGCAGATAAACAACACGACATATGTTTGTTTATGTGATCAATATGATTGTGTCATTGATATTAGCATAACTAGTAGATGTAGAACCATTTCATTGTCTAATAAGGAAATGTACATGACTATCCTTGAAAACATAAGTGTCAACAAGTGGAAAGTGATTATCTTAAGACATTCTAGAGATAATCTGGGTTGCTACCAAGATGACAAATCTTGTAACTCCCACTGAATTATAGATCATTACATTAATTCCTTATTCAGTAATAAGAACAAAATACTCCCACTGGATTTGACAACATTGTAAGTGCTTCATTAACCAGTGAAACAAAATAGTGTTCTATTTACTTCCCTACACTTTTGAGAAAGTCCATACATGACAATTAATTATGTACTAAAAGAGTGTATTCTACTATGTAGATGATGAACTATCCATCAATGCTATTAACTTGAAAATTTGGGTATGCAATTTCTTTCTTAGTAGTTCTACTATTCCAACAATTGTAAGTAGTACTTTCAAATGGTCAAAACAAAACAACTAGATAAAATATGCTAGTTTGTGTTTTACCAATTATACAGTAATTAGTCTAGCTTCTAATTTAATAACTCAAAAATATACAATTTTCTTAATTATTAAAATTTGCTTACGAGTTATGTATTTAGAATTTAGACAATTCTAATTTTCCTATCATACCTTTCTTCATTCATGAAAATGAATAGGATTGAATCTCACTCTTTCTTATTAAAAGAGGACTAGGTTTATTCTTTTAGCAAAGTTGACTCTACCAAAAACCCTTACAAGTGTAGATCAATTTACCAATACAGGAATAACCTATGTTTACGGTTTAATGTTGCATTAATACATTTAAAGAATTTTCAAAATTCAATTTTAGTATTTTCGATAATTAAATTTTTCAAGAAAATAAAATACCCAAGGTAATATTCATATAACCATAGAATTTTCTCGAAAACTAGGATCCAAATTATCATAGTTCCATTACATCGCTTGATCCGCTAGTAACGAAAGCATATAATAAGGTAATCATCGAACAATAATTGGCAAACAATTTCCAATTCCTAGATCATTATGGGATTTATATTTTCCAACGCTATTGCAAATATAAACATGTTTCATCCCATCTTATGCCATGAGTCCGCTCACTTCCTACTCAACTTAAGTGTCTAACTTAAAGAACTGCAAATATGTTCATGTAAGGTCCGACTTTACATAAAGATTTACCTCTCCATCACAATCTCGCCAAGTAATCGTCATGACGTAAATTGCAACTTCAAGTGTCCCTTTAATTAGACGATATATAACTTAATTTATAAAGGGTACTAGTTTTGATTTTATGGTCAAATCAAATATGTACAAAGATGTCATGCATTCATCTTGTAGCATAAATTTAATAAAAACTTTTATTACCAATTCATAAAGATCAAATTATCAAAGTTTTGATTGAGGTATTGGGTTCACCAATCAAGGAATTTAGCGTTAATTAGCGTCCATTATACCGTACATTTGCATAAGTGTAAACACTTAGTGTTTGGGGTAATTACCACCAAGTGGCGATGGAATTAAAACTAATTCGCCTTAAGATGATTTTGTACGATAGCCTACTTGGTAACTCCAATCGACTCAAGCAAGCGGAGAGTTTGGTCAAGCAATAACCTCCTCTTTAGGGTCACAATTTAATGCGCCCTCCTAGTACTTCCCACACAGTCTGTCAAACTGGGTGAGCCGTTCTCACTTATTGTATCAAAATTATCAATCAATTAAACTATTGAAAATTTAACTCTTCAAAAACAAATCAAATTTCACTATTGTTTAGTCCGTATTATTTTGCTATTCAAATTACCCTTTGCTTAAAACTGTCTAACATAATAAACAAATAAGTAAACAAATAAAAAATAAAGAACTAAAAACAATGCGCACATAATTAACAATTTAATATGTGTAAACAAGTAGCCACATGCAACTTATTCGATAAAACCCTATTAATAATCAATGTCTAGGTTAATTAATGTATATATATATTAATTAGGGCTTTCACTCTCTCAATTGAAAGTGAGCCACATACATCGACGAATCGATTGCGTAAACCCATAATCTATCCTATATAATAAACACCCACATGTTACAACCCCATGAAGCACACGATGCAATCAATGCGCTGATGTGTCTCGATTGTGATTGGTCGGAGATTTAATGCGTACAACACACCATTGCACACTCCCTTTAGGCTATTTTTTTCTTTCAATCCGAATTGCAATAAAATTTATTTTGGTAACTCATTCAATGCCTACTCTTAACACTCTATCTTTGTAACAGCCTATTGATCATACATTTACTTCGTACAACACTATCACCGCAATGAGCTTAATAAAACACACAAGATTCTCGCATACACTTTTTCAAACCCTATTCGATCAAAGCGACACTTTATGTAATGTCAATCTTCTTTAATACGCTCATCGTGTCTAAAAATTTAAAACCATTCTAGAGATCCAATCCTTTCCATCTCTTCCACACCATATGATTCACAATTCAAACCCAAACCAGTTACCTTTGCATTCACGATTCAAAAACATTGATACTAAAAAACTCTGAATTCATTTGATTCCATATCACCAACTCAAAAAGAAAAAAAGGAAAGAAAAGAGTTTTGATCTGTGAGGTTCAACCGATTCAAAAACATTGCACAAATTAAGTCGACTCTATTATCTAATTCTCGATAATTTATTTTCAAAAAATTATTCTTTGGTATTAGCATGGTAATTTTCTTTTTTGATTTTGCATGTTTTATTTAATTACCGCATATAAACATTTGTACGAGTAAGTTTTAATTTACCTTCATTTGTTTAGTTTTATGTGTTAATTAGGTACTTTTAAATATTCCATTGATTATGAATATGAGTGTGGTTATATATAGTAGAGCTAAATATTGGTGTAATTTTTTCCGTGATACATGTTTGTGCCAGAATTTTAAGATCGAAGATCGAAGGTTTACAAGTGACTTAAAGAGGGCAAGGTGTTTGATGAAATGTTTGAAAGGAATTTTGATAAAGAAATGATTCGTAAAGAACTGTTAATGAATGTTATGGATAATAAAGGTAAAATATTGATTCTTATAATATATATGTGTTTGTTGAAAAAAATTCCGTAGTTCATAGTAGCAATACATGATGTGGATTTTCATGTGTAGTAGCAATATGTGCTCTAATAAGGTTACCTAACTCGCACAAAGCGTGGATATTTCTGTCATTCAAATATTTTCATTGCCTATTTAGAACTTGAGATGAATTTGAATAGAGAACACTGTCAACAATATGCTATTCAGGTGGTCTTTATTATATCATTGAATTGAGATTGTTATAGTTGGCCTGCTTTGGAGATCCATATATTTTCGACACACAATAAGGTCAAAAAATATTATATATGAGCGATTATTAGCATAGTAATACATAAAAGAAAAAGTTTGATGGCTTTTGAAATAGCTTACGTTGTTTTAAATAGGCTAATCCAAACACCCTTAAGCTTGACTATTTTAGTCTAATACTATAATATTGAAACAAGTCGATATTCATGCTCAACAGTTGAGACTAATGACTTCACCAATAGGAAAGTTGAAGGATAAGTTACATTACAAAGAGTTGCCTTTAATGAATGTTGTATATAGATTTGGCAAAATGAAGTTAGTGTGCTAACGGGTTAAAAAGGTCTATTTTTGTGTACGCATCTATAAAAGTTTTGCATGTGTTATTATGGAATATTGTTTATCCAAATGAAACAGTTAGGATTTGCTTCGGTTTTTATATGGTTTCTAGAGTTGTATGTTGATGTTCTTTTCAAGAAAATAAGTTACCCATGAGTTAATGTGAATATGAAAGAAAAATGGTCAATTGGTTGAACTTAAATGTTGCATACAAATCTCTTAAATAAGTTTACAAACAACTTATAAAGTTAATTTTATCTAATGTAGTTTTTTTAAGTAGAGCCTAAACCCGCCTGATCAATAATCTCTTTTACAATATCTCTTTTACAATATCCAATCGTTAAGCAACTTGTGTTGGAGAATTTTTTTTTAGTATGAGTAAGGAAAGCTTGATATGATTTATAGAGTTCGTATTTTTTTCTCTTCTATGATCAATTAACAATTTAACTAATCACTGACACATCTTTTGTTCAGGTGGGTTTCTTTACACTTATTAGAGTACAACATGTTGATTCATGGTACTCATACTTCGTTGAAAGATGAAGATAAATAATACAAAGGTAAATCCTCTACATGAGAATATGCCTAAATTAATCTATTATTGTTGATGCATAGTTTATTAATATATGTGATCTGTATACTTTGGGGGACTAAACAACCACCATTTTCATGTAATTTTGACCATTAAACTTTGATGTACAGAATATAGCGATTGCCATTTGCTCATAAGTGGGCCTCACTGCACAACTTAAGGCAGCGTTGTAAATAAGAGATTAGGAGCTCCCCAATGCTTATCATTTATCAATCATTTAAAGTTATAACATAAATTGAGAAATGATTGTTGAGAGAATGAGTAACAAAAGTTTGTGTATGTAAACAATTGTTTTATAACATCATTATCTTTTTTTCGAGTGGAATAAAATTTGTTGGCATACTATCATGCATTATGTTTCACATGGTATTAATGTATTCTTATTATTTTGTTTACTTATATTTTATTTCTTTTGCAGTAAAATACAATTAGTAAACGTATATGATTTGTAGGTGTTGAGGTGTGTAGAATGAGACTATGAAACAAAATAACTCATTTAGTAAGGCATCCAAAGCCATATACACGAATTATTATGTTATGGATTTGTATAAACATTGTAAAATGTCTTTATTTAACCTTTTTCTTTGTTGTACTATCATCAGTGCTATTTATTATCCATTTTATATTTATACCTTTTTCTTTGTTGTACTATCGCTGTGGAAGTTATAGATAAATCTGCTTTCTCAGCATGATTTATCAATAGATCAAAATTCTCATGTGTTCCAACTATATGATTGTGTTAAAAGTAGGTGTCCCGTTAATGTTGTTGCGAAATGTTGATCAACCAAATGGAATATGAAAAAAAAATAACTCATTTGTGAGGGTTGAGAGATTTATTAGCTGCACAACTGTGTCATTTAAGAGTAAGGCACCAAAAGCCATGCATGTACTCGAAATATCATGTTATAGATTTGTATAAACTTTGTAAAATGTCATCATTTAACATTTTTGTTGTTGTTCTATCATTAGTGTTATTTATTATCCATCTTATATTTATACCTTTCTTTGTTGTACTATCATCGTGGCGCAACTATAGACAAACCGCTTTCTCATCAAGATTTATCAATGATTAAAATTCTCATGTGTTCCACCATATGAATATGTTAAAAGTAGGTGTCCCGATAATGTTGTTGAGAAATATTGATCAACCAAATGGATTATGTAACGGACAAGACTTCAAGTTCTCCGCTTATCAAGAACGAATAATTAAAGAAACACATTTTGAAATAAGGTTATCATACGTAATTACTTCGTCGATATACGTTGAACAATATTCGTGCTGTGTCATTTGCTATGACAATAAACAAAAGCTAAGGGCAATCACTTTCAAAAGTTGGTTTGTATCATCACATCCTCGCTTTCACACATGTACAAGTATACATGGTTGGTTCACGTGTCAAAAGCAAAAAAAAAAAAAAAAAAAGTTTGAAAGTTGTTTGTGATCCGATGGTAATCTATAAAAACTATTACAAATGTTGTCTACAAAGAAGTACTTTAAAGTTTATGATCAAGGTTCAAGAGGTATGTATAATATACATATCACATGTTTTATGCCATTTATATATTTACATGTCTTATCAATGAGAAACTTCTTTTACTAACACTTTTTTTTTTGTTTTTTTAATTATTAGATGCTCACAGAATGGACATTAGCTTATCACTTAATTAATGTTTACTACATACATTTGTTTTTCAAGACCATCAACATTGGAGGACACAATGCACGGGCGTTTGTTAGGTTAATAGTTACAAGCATAATAGTTTATAGTATAATTGACTTATTGCTTATTATTCTTTTAAAAAAATTCAACCAATTTATGTTCGTTGTTCTTTTTTACTTTATTCACACACTTAATATCTTGATGCATAAACTCTTTATAAATCCCGTGATTTCACGGGTCTATAAGCTAGTTGGTAATATTTGCACATAATTAATTCATTAATGTATATAATTGGAGTCTTCCCACAATTCAAGATTTATCATAAATATACATGTGTATAAAACTTAACAATTAATTTTCGCATAACCAATCTTAACAACGATTTAAGATGCGATTTGAGTTGCGTGATTTTGTGATACTGGATAATTGCGTTATCACAAATTTATTCAGGTTGTATGCACATTTTAATCTTATTTTTTTTCTTCTTATTATTGTGAATTTGTATAAAATTAGGGCATCGATTTTAAGCTTATTTTTTCTTATTGTTGTGAATTGTAAAATTATGGCATTGATTTTGAGGTTTTAAAATAAAATTAGGGCATCGATTTTGAGGTTTAAAAATAAAATTATGGCATCGATTTGTGTAAAATTAGGGCATCGTATTGTGAATTGTGATATAGTTTGATGCTCTTTCGGTTGTTATTGTTGTGAATTGTGTTCATTAGTTTGATTTTATTCGTTTGATTAGGGCATCCATTTGTATGTTTAGGGCATCGTTGGAAATATTGTGCATCGCGATATAAATGAAGTCATCTATTTGTTTGATTAACGCATCAACAATTAATTTTTTGGTATGGTTACTGCATCAATGAACATATTAGGGCATCATCTTACAAAAGTAAGGCATCGAGAGTGTATGGTTAGTGCATCAAGTGAAAAAATTAGGGCATCAATAAACACATTAGGGGAAGTGAACTTTATGCATTCTCTATGTTTGTTAATGAACTTTCTTGTAATTTGAAATCATTTTTTTGGCATTGTTTGTAGGGGAGGTGAGAGTACTATTTAAATTGTTGAGAGACATCACTTTGCATCTCACTTGAAAAGGATGGTAGTTGTTCATACAGAAGGGCAGTTTTATGCCTTTTGTGAAGGCATGTAAAATATTAATATCAAATATGATGGTCATAAGATAGCATATACCACTAATTTGTATTGTCCATTTTGTGCACCTGCACCTGCACCATATGACTTTGTATACTTCTGTAAAGTAAAATATGGCATGTTGTAATTTCAGGTTGCACCAGAGACCATCCAAGAAAGATTAAATGATGTACAAGAATTTTATGTAAGCACCTACTAGAAATACACACGGAAAGGATCTTGTGTCCAGGCTTTAACATATAAGCCTCTTCCTGATATGATGGTAATATTCCTTCCTTTGTTGCTGCCGTGTTTTTGGCGTTTGTACTTTTTGTTCACAGGGTCTTTTTTTTTTTGGTTATAGGTAAGTGAATCAAGAAACATGGATAGGGATGTAATGGAAAGCGGTCTCACATTTGCTGGTTTTGTGGTACGATAATTATAGAAGTCCTCTTTTCTTTTTTAATATCATACATTAATATGTATATAATGCCACATTGTCTACTAGAAATATGCTTTCTTTACATCTTTGCGTTGATTACATTAACTTGCCAACAAGAATGAAACCTTAAGAACAAGATGAATCAAGTATAATGAGCGTCTTTAAACACTTTAAGATTTAGCGACCCATTCTACCCAAGTTGACCTTTTAATGATTAGTTTTAGGTATATTTTCTTATCAACCCAATTTGATCGCTCATAAGCAAACGGGTTGAAAATGGTAGATATTAGGCATCTATATATATGATTAGTGCATCAAAAAAGTAGATATTAGGGCATCTATGATAATTCCATCTAATGACACATAGAGTGACCACAGATGTGACATATTAACAGCATATTTGGTAATCAGGTATGTGCTTAACATGTATTGTCGAATATCATATTTTTTTAGGGAAATCTTATCTTGTTATAACAAGTTGAAGGGATAGTCAATCTAGGTGTTTTCAGAATTCAATAGAAGACCTCTATGAGCAGCTCCAAATACGGGCATGTTGGTTAATGGGTCATAGCTTATACGGGTTGAAATCAATCAATTTAGTAGCATGTATGTTCCACATGATGCGGTTGGATATTATCAACCACCCAACACATTATAAACCTTATTATTACAGTCACAATTAATAATGCATTATTCATTACAACAAAACAACTTTTTTTTTCTTCTTTTACTACTTTTATTTTGCTTCTTCTAAATTTTGACATTTATCATTGTACTACGTCTGCAATGTTCATAGGAAAAATGAGTGTTAACTATTCTCAGGCTAGGTTTTTTTTTTCTTGTCAGACCACAACCTTTTATGTTTAGGAAATGCTTATGCTCATGCAAAAGCTCAGGCTTTTGACTTCTATATGCATCTTATTATAGTTAAGTCACCTATAGTAGTTATAACAGCTTTGTTGAAGCAATCTTTGTTCTGAATAATCGAAATGGTCATATCGAAAAAGCAACTTTGGGATTCCCAAAAGAAACCATTTTTCCGTCGATCGTAATGATTTCTTGATAAACCAAATTGTCGATTTAGTACTCAGTTCGCCTTTTCAATTTTTTTCTTCTTTCACGCAAACAAATTAATTTTTTTCAAATCTCTAGAGGTAATGACAAGAAGTTGAAGAGTCAAAGAATGTACATATATGTATCCATGCTTAAACAAATAGATCCTGAGCAGCTTTTGGCTACATTTTCAAAGGTATCTTCAAAGATTCTATAGGTAATCTTCATATATTATAACAGTATGTTCTATAGGTAATCTTCATTTATTATATCATATAGTATATGTGATGACTTGATCTACAAGACTAACAACTTTTGATGCCACCTAAAATGTGTTAAGTTGTTATTTTTATGTCTTAAACAAGTTGCAAATCTGGTGAAAACAATTGATTAAGCAGAAAACCAGTTTTTCCTGCTTATCTTTCTTTCTAACGCAAAAAACCAGTTAGGTATGTCAAAATCCTAAAAGCTTTTTGGAACGGACTTATTTAATTGCATCCATTTGAGGTACTTTAGTGCATCCGTTTAAGGACCTTTAGTGCATCCGTTTGAGGTACTTTAGTGCATCCGTTTGTATCATGGTAGGGCATCCAAATACCATGGAAGTCGATATCAATGTAACATATAGGATTAGAGGATAAACCCTCTACCAAATTGTCTTTGGTCCATGCAATATAGTAATGAGCTACTAAATTAGTGTTTTGTGTCAATAACTATAAACTTGTATATGGATCTATATTAGTGTTTTGTGTCAATAACTATAAACATGTAATTCTAACTTCTAAGTTACTTTGAACAAGTCCCAAACATCTAAGAAAACATTCATTTACTTCTTAAAGGAATGGTTATGGAACACTGAAATCTTAATAAGTTCAAGTAAAGCCAATGGGTTAAGAATGTTTTGTTTTATTCTTTTCCTCCCAATACCACAAAAACTGGATTCACCATCTGTCATCTAAATTTTGTCCCATCTTTTTGCTTGAATACTTTTCCCAGCTGTTACCAATCAATAGGATCTTGTGTGCTGGATGGCGGGTGTTAAAACCAACCATATTATTCTTTGATTTTTTGTTATACACCAGGTAAGTACATTTAAGCCAAGTCGCGTTTTACATGGAAAAGCATTATTGTGACCATGGGCATTTAAGTCTAGGTTTTGTTTAAAATATTGGTTCTAAAACATTAGTGACGCCTACAGATTCTCAAACTTTACTAACTCCTTTTTTTCATTGGGTAACAAACTTTTTATTCTCGTCCTTACACATAACTCTTTTCCTGGTGAGGCTTTTGCACCAATTTATGGTGCACCTATTGCAGGGAAGTAGATTGTGATAGGTGTTTACTTAAATGCATGAATTAAATCGTGATAGGTGGGTGTTTGGGAATAGCATGTTAAGGGGTGTTTTAAATTTATTATTAAAATGAAATGGTTTTGAGTGTTCGAGTAGTTACGAAATGCTTGTTTGAATGTGAAATTAGCAGTTTACGTTAAAGTCTCGTAGTAATTTACCCCTTAAAGTCCTTGAATAGGCAGAGTGGCCAAACACACAAACATATGTTTATGTAAGTGTTGTTGTTCGTTACAGCATAAGCAAATAAAAACTTCATTTTGTTCATTGGTTGCTTGATTCAAGAACCATAAGCATCCATTACCCTACCTATTTGTTAGATTAGGGCATCCATAGTGTAAGATTAAAGAAAACTGCATTTGTATTATACATTACATTTAAGGCATCAAGAGTGTATGGTTAGTGCATCAAGTTAGTATCACTAACCAAAAGTTTCGATCCATTCATAAAGGAACAGGTCGAAATTTCCATGTCTAGTTTGTATTTGCTATGCTATTTTTCAAGTGTTACCTATATATAATGTGTTATCCTAAATTTGCGACACAGATGATACAAAAATGTTTGATATTGATGTACTAATTGACTGCTCATATCACAGATCTTTGCTACAATAAAGACTGGATACACTTGGTACGTTTATTTTAATGATTTTGACATTAGAATACGTAAAATGGTGATGTTGGCATAAAATTGATGATAATGAGAGTTGAACCTTGATTTTTTTATTGGGGTTTCAGGTATTGATTCAGGCTGTAGACCATTTAGTTGAACATAATCCTCCTGAGAAGATGTTGTCGCTTCAGATGGGGGTTATATGTAATCATGGTAGCTGCATCGGTTGTTAAACTTGGGTTGTGGTTGTACTGAAAAGTTCTGGAAATGAGATCGTCCGTGCCTATGCGAAGGTAACATCTTTTATTAGGCCATCTAATTTGAATTGTATATCTAATTTTAACACAGATGTAGTCTATTAACAGGATCATTACTTTGATGTGGTAACAAATGTTGTTGGGTTAGTTGTTGCTGTTCTTGGTGATAATTTTTACTGGTGGCTTGAACATGTTGTCGCTATTATTCTTGCTGATTATATGATTGCAAATTGGTCTGGAACCATTTTGGAAAATGCGGGTTAATTCAAGTTTTACTTTTTATTCGATGAACTAATCAACAAACTTAATGTTTTGCAAGTTTAGAAAGTTCAGAAGTATCAAATGTTGCTAAAATCACAATGCAAACGGGCTACACAGAGAAATGAAGTTATTGCTATTTCTTCATTTCTAGTTTGTTTTAGTCTTTGTTGAATTGATAATGTACCTGGTACGGTTTTAAGATCTGGTAGTTAAATTTTTAACAACTGAAATTGTGTTATAGTTGTTCATTTCAGTGAAGCACACGAATAATGCATGCTGTTGAAGTTGTAACATTTGTATATGATGTTCTTTGTTTCATGTTGTCGTATCAATTATAAAAATGAAAGAAAGGAAAAAGGTAGTCAAAAACAACAAAACAATAAGTTAAAAAAAAGAAGAAACACAGACTGGTTCAAAAATTCAAAAAATAAAGAAAGTCTAACAAATCAGATAGGCATAACACACAGGAGAAAAAATGCGTGCTACTAATATGATAAGAAGGGATACGATGTAAAAGTTACAAAACAAACCTTATAAAATAAAATAAAAGTTACAATAAGGCCCTTTGAATTGGAAAAAAAGGAGGGAGGAGGAGGGTGATTTATACACTTTTCTCTTGGATGGACTTTTAAATGATCCAATCCCTATATATATATATATATATATATATATATATATATATATATATATATATATATATCGACAATAATCCATGCGAAACATGCACGCTTTCATGGATTTAACATAACAATTTATTCACGTTGTCACAAGATCGCATACAATTCCATGTTACATAATAGCTTTATTCGTGAATATATCACGTAACAAATACATTAATTCTAGGTTTCGATATTGATAACATAACAATTATAATAAACCCTAAAACAATTTTTAAAAACAATCGACTTAAAAAAAATTTAGGGTTTCGACCCATAAAATATTTTTAATTTGATGCATAGAAAATTTAAAAACAAATTAGGGCAAAAGCCCTAACCCTAAAATTAGGGTTTAGATAATCATAACCAAAACCCTAGAATAATCATATCAAACAACATACAATATTTGTTTTTTATGTGTTTAGTAATTAATTACTCATTAAACCAAGCTCTGAAACCACTGTTGGAATTATATAACATGACTAATCATAAATATAAATAATAAACATCAAGTACACATGCGGAAGCATATAGGAAAGATTAACAAATAATTAATTAACATAAACAAGAATATGCGTACATTTCTTGATTCTAGCCGAACAAGAATCAAATCCACAAAACTAGCAATTGGATGAACCCTAATTAGGGTTTATATGATTATGTGAATTACCCCTTACCGTTTTGTAATTCAATCCAAGGATACTAACAATAATGTGTTAGTACAACTTTCTTGTACACACGTACTATACCGAATTAAAGGAATGCTAGTTTTAATTAAACAAAACAATTTTATTTTGAAAAGGATGGATCGATCCCCAGAGAGGTGTACGATCGATTGAGCAAAACACACACAAAACACTTTTGGGTTTTACCATGAGTACAAGAGATACATTACAAACACCCTGGTTTCAGATTTATACCCAAACAAACTTGGTGAACAAGTTTGAGTTGTAGATGGATTGGTTTCCTTTTTCTTGTGGCCGATCGGATGAGGTATCCCACAAGGAATTCGAACCTTCCCATTATTTACAACTTAGTCCTTTTCCAATTACATTTTAACGATCATAGTCCATTACACTTAATTACTTAACGTCCGTTATAATTATTTCGTTTAATTAATAAATAAATATAACATTTATATTTAATTATTAACTTTAATTCCATACGTAAAGTGTGCAATTCCGTGATCTCGAGTTCAATTCTAACACACGTCTATTATTTTATTGTCCATTAAACCAACAAGTAGCAATATATTTATTTGTGTATTTTCTTTAAACAATTATTTTAAACGTAATTATAAAATATCAAGAAATTTGCAAAAGTCATTAGTATCCATATGGACGATTTTTGTAACTAACTCTTTTGTTAACATGCAAAAAATAATATAGCAATGCCAATATATATTTATTTGTTTATTTTATTTATACTACTTGCTTAAACGTATACTTATAAACTATCAAGAAAAAGTTTGTTAAAATACAACATACAATAAAAACAGGTTCCATGTTTTCCACCATACAGCTCCGGTCATTTTTTATTTTTTTTTACCTCAAGTAGTATGGTCCTTCATTTTTCACTTTGGTTGGTGATTCTCCGCTCAACCACTTTGGACAAGTAGTAACGCAATTGCCCAAAATGACCCGTTTTCATAGTTTTGGAACTTTTTAGCCAGTTTTTCAATTTTCAGACTCGATTCACACCCATCGGCATCACTTGTTTGTGCCTCAAAACTAGTATTTATTATAAGCATGCAATCACGTGGTTCCCAGCTAAGAACTAGCTAGTTAACACATGTTTAAGCATTAGTATTTAATATCTTTACGTGAACTTAAACAGTCAATTAAGAAAACATGACAGCACACAGTGTATTATTTAATATCCATCGTTTTCTAAGCCTAATATCTTAATTAGAGATTAGTTGAAATTTATCTCCCAGGTCGATCTGCTTCACAAGGCAAGCAATCTCCAACGTGGCTGTCGGCATAAAAAGTCAACTTCACTGTTTAGGTTAATTGACACAAACAAAGTGTTGTATAATTTTGCAAGTGATGTGAGACCTTTACTTAACATCATACGGCTTTATGTTCTGCTTCTTGTATTTCCTAAGAACAAAACCTGACAATGGAATGTTAGCAAACTTGAGCTTTTATACATGACCATCATGTATCTAGATTTTCAAGATATGTTGTATAGTTGCACAAAGTCCTGCTTTCTACATCCATGTCACCATCGGCATCACATGTTTCAGCCTCCAGTGTAGTGTTTATATAAGCAATCACGTGGTGCCTAACTAAGAACAGCTAAATATGAAATATAAGCATTATTCAACATGCATATGTGAACACAAACAGCCAATTAAGAGAAGCACACATTTTTGTATCACTCATATTTAACATCCACCATTGTCTAAACGTAATACTGTATTTGATTATAAGATTAGTTGCAGCCTCCCAGGCATGCTTCACGAGGCAGGCATGACATGTCATCTTTTAATATGCAAGAAGATGGTGTAAAATAGTATAGGGATCTATTATCAAATTGCGTTTTGTGATTACATAAGTAGCATTACATGTGTCTTTATAATAGCGAAAAATCAACCCAACCCTATACCGAATGGACCATAATCCCAGAATTGGGCTTGGGCGCTAACCTACTCATCTAAGAAATGGAAGGAGGATCGACTCATCTACATTTTTGCAAGTGAAAGAGCTAAAGGGCTTAAGCCTATTTGTATGTGTGGTTAAATAGTAAAACAAACACACAAAAAGTAATGTATATTTTTGCAAGTGAATTGAAAGAGACCTTTAATATATCCATTAATCATATATGTATTCACATAAATTGTCACTGGTGAGAGCTGAAAATGCTAAATTTCATCATAGGAATGGTAAATGCATCAAAACTAAATGCAAAGAATACCCTAAAACTATACCTGTTCAGGCCTTATACAAGGTTGAGGGCCAGGATACGTGACGGCCAAAAAGTTAGAATTAGCAACACGAGAGCCCTGTGCCACCCTTAGAAAGGTATACAAGATCAGCCGTTGTTAATCTGAGTGATGCAAGTAGAATACGGATGAGGTTTTCCCTTGAGGTTACCAGGGGAGGGCGAGTCGTTGACTCATATGTGCGTGGCCTAACCAGATGAGAAGTTAATGGTCAAAACTAACAATTAGGGTCGTATTAGGCAAAATGTCTAAATTCAAAGGGGAAAAAAAAAGAAAAAAGAAAGAAATAAAGGAGCGGCAAAATAAGACATATTACTGGAATTTGCTCTTTCACCAATTGTATTATTTTCAAAATAAATAATGTATATATCAGTTTCAAACCATGTTTGTTATAGACATATTAACGGAATTCACAATAAATTTGATGTAAGATTTTATAGATTAAAAACTCGTCTGGTCCTCAAATTTCACTTTGGTTGGCAATTATCGCACTAAACCGGTTTGAACCCATGGTGAAGCAAATTGCCCAAACTGACATATTTTTTGTTTTTGGTTCTTATTTCAGGCTCTAGTCGTACCAATCAGTCTCACATGTTTGTGCCTCCAAACAAGTATTTTGTATATGCAATCACGCGGTGACCAACTATGAACAGCTAATCAACAAATGTTTAAGCATATATGTAAGAGCCAATTAAATGACAAGACACATTGTATTATTTTAAGTAGAGATTAGTTGCAGTCTCCCAATCCTAACGTGGCTTTTGTCAGCACAAAAAGTCAACTTCATCTTTTAGTTTAAATATGTAAGAAGGTGGAAGAAGGATTGACACAAAGAAAGGAAAAAGCTAATGGTCAAAACTAACAATATAGTCGTATTAGTCCAAATTCAAAATAAATAAGAAATAAAGGAGTGGCAAAATAAGAGATATTTCTGGAATTTGCTCTCTCACCGATTGTATTATTTTCGAAATAATTAATGTATATATCAGTTTCAAACCATGTTTGTTATAGACATATTAAGGGAATTTGCTCTTTCACAATGACTTTGAGGTAAAACTTTATGGATTAAAAACTAGTCTGGTCCTCAATTTTCACTTTGGTTGGTGATTATCGCGCTCAACCAGTTTGGACCCATGGTGAAGCAAACAGAGTAGGCAAATAAATAAAAACTGCCCAAACTGACCCATTTTCATGCTTTTGGTTATTATTTTGGGCTCTATTCATACCACTCGGCATCACATGTTTGTGCCTCTAAACTTGTACTTAGTATAAGCAATCACATGCTGACCAGCTAATAGTCAGATAACAAATATTTAAGCATGATTTAATATTCTTATGTGAACACTGACAGCCAATTAAGAGAACATGGCAACACAAATTGTAATTTTTTAAGGAGAGATTAGTTGCAAGATCCCAATCAAGCTACATGATGCAAGCAATCCTAGCATGGCTTTCGTCAGCACAAAAAGTCAACTTCATCTTTTAGTTTAAATATGTAAGAAGATGGAAGGAGGATGCACACAAATAAAGTAAAAAAGATACAAATTTTAAATAAAATCAAGATGATGAATGCAGCTTCAACTTCGAATCCAAGCGGTATAGTTGATGTTAATTCACATATTATTGGCCCAAATATCGTTACCGTGAAGATGAGCGGTAAGAATAAGTATAGTCTATGGAGACTACAGATGGAATGTCTCTTGAAGAGTCAACATATGGTTGATTTCATCGAAGGTCAGTCTCCAAGTCCTGCGGGGAATGGAAAGGAGAAAGTGGGAGATATGGAGGCAAGGATTGCAAGAGATTCACTTGTAAAAGGTTGGATTCTTGGCTCAATTTCTGAAGAAGTGGCCAAGAAGGCTGTCAATCATCTCACACACAAGCAAAAGAGCACAGATTTCACTGCAAAAGATTTATGGGATGAACTGCAACGTAATTATGGTAGTTATGGTCCTTCAGTTCGTGAACAAGCAGCAGGTACAATATTTCTTTGCTAATCAAAGTTTTATTTGTTTGGTTTTGTGATTTAGAGAAATAGTTAAAATTATCTCATAGTCATTTGAGGAATGGCTTTCATTCTACCCAATAGTTAAAATTATCTCATAGTCATTTGTTTGGTTTTGTGATTTAGAAAGCTCAATATGTAATTCATATTCATTATGTAACTCATATTCACATATAACCAACGAACCAATCCTACCACTACGTTTTCTATATATATGTTATTATATATTTCGACGTAACTTTTTAAAAATTTCGCCCGTAAAAATCACGCGATTAAAAATCACACGATTTCTTAAAATCATATGTGATTTGATTTTTACGAATCACATGTATTTTTAAAAATCACATGTGATTTTACAAATCACATGCGATTTTCCTGACGAAATTTAAAAAAAAGTTTACGAAAGATATAACAACGATATCTATAAAAATAATTTAATTCTCGTCACGATGCGTATTTTTGTAGAACAAGATTTACCGTCATAAAGATATGTTGTTTTTAAAAAAAGATGAAAACGATTTTTATTAATTTGTATAAAAATAGATGAGTTAATTGTTTCTATGACAAATATAAGTTCTATATGTATCTCAACTTTTCTACACAATTTTTACATCCAATACTTCCTAGCACTTACTGTGTTGACAGGAAAAACAGTTTTTAATATTTAATTTTTTTCGTATTTTTAACAAAAAAAGATAGTTTTTTTTTATGGTTTTGTTGTTTCGTATTTTTTGTATTTTACTACTTTTATTTATCAAACTTTATATTTTGTCCCGTTTTTTTATTTCATTAAAAACAAAATTATAAAAAAATAATAATTAAAATAAAAAATATATAGGAGAAGGTATTAGTTGCATAGGTTTGAAGAAGGGTACCAATAGCAAAAGGCAAGTGAGTTGCACACTTATTAAATTTATTGAGACATTCTTTTCATGCATTAATAAATTGTACAAAACTTATATTGTGCATTATCTATTTGTATTGTAAAGTGTGCGGATCAATTCCTATATCAAAAGAGAAGCCTTTTTCTTGACATTTGACAAAACAATTCTCACATAACTTATTTTATAATTAAAAAGTACACATAAGCAAGAGTTTTTGATAACATTTTAGCATTCGGATACTCTCATAAAACTTGTAATGACATGCCGACTGATTAGTTAATATAATGATGTATATTGTTCCATTTTTTTATTTGACAACGTATGGCTTGGGGCCTTCTTATAATAAAGCATTAAACTTACAAGTTAAAGACTAAAAATTCGGTTTTCGGTGTTCATGGGTTGGGTAATAACCGAATAAACCGAAAATCGAACCCGAACCGAACCGAAAAAAATCGAACCGAACTTGTCAAAACCAAACCGAACTAAAAATTCGGTTTTCGGTTTGGATATGATTTTGGCTATCTGAACCGATAACCGAATTTATATATATTTTTTATATATTTATATATAAAAACACTTTATATATTTAATATATATATTTTTTATATATTTATATATACAAAAAGACCATTAAAATTTTATCCTAATATAAAAAAAATACTTTTTATACTTGAAATAATTTTTTTTCTAGAAATCTATTTAATTAAATTAAAAAAATATATAAATTCAGTTTTCGGTTTTGACCCATAACCGAACCGAACTTCGGTTCGCTTCTCGGTTCGGTTTGATCACATATATTTTCGGTTCGGTTCGGTTTTCGGTTATGGCCCAAAAAATTTTAATCGAACGAACCGAACCGAATAAACCGATTAACCCAGAAACCGAACCGATGAACACCCCTAGACACTGGTAGACGAATAACATTGGCCCATGCATTATTTATTATTTTGCTTGAGCTTAGCCTATGTTGTTTATATTGTTGTGCAAGACATATTTGATTATTAACAATAACTGATTATAAGGTTTTACCACTTTTAATATAGTAATCAGAGTCAACCCTAAACTCTTTCAAAACATCTCACGCCTAAAACACTAACAACAAAAAGTCAAAAACAATGCAACTTTTTTTCTCTCTCCTACTCGCTTGCTGCTTCATTCTTGCTTTGCATAGACTTTGCTACGCTGTTGATTGCTATCACTTGCTGCCACATTATTGATTTCTCATTTGCTTTATACTGCCAACAAAATGAAAAAAGTAAAGTTATTACATTTGCTCCTAGGTGATAGTGCCAAACACTAATTAGAAAAAGGTTTCGGTACCTTTTGTTTTTTTTGGACGATTACACTTTATTAGCAAACGCTTTTGATGTTTTGTTAGAGATGCAAACATTTTCAGCCCAACAGCGTGTGTCGGCAGCCCCACAAACAATTGATTATGATTATGCTCAACAAGCCCAATATGGTCAACAAACCCAATATGGTCAGCCAGCCCAATATGATCAATGGGCTCAACAACCTATTCAGCCAGTCAAGATGGATGCTTACCCCCCGAGTCAAGTCCCTGTGCATCCGCAGGCGTTTCAACCTTTGACATCACAAGAGCCGGATTGGCATATGCACACGGGTGCCTCATCACATCTAGGGTACAACACAGGTACGCTTACTAATATTTGTAACAAAAGCATTTATCCCTTTATAATTGTTGCCAATAGTCAATCTATACCCGTAACCAGGAATATAGTGTTTTTTATAACCGTAATAATCATTTTTACCTTCATATTATATTCGATTATTAATAATAATTGATTGTAAAGTTTTACCAATTTTAATATAGTAATCAGAGGCTACCCTAACTCTCTCAAATTCTTCGCCTGAAACGCTAACAACAAAACTGCTGTAATTTATATATTTATTTTTTCCTCTCACCTGCTGCTTCATTTTTGCTTTGCCTAGTATTTGTTACGTATTGCTTGCCATCACTTGCTGACACATTATTGCTTTCTCATTTGCTTTATATTGTCGAAAAAATGAAAAAAATAAGGTTATTACTTTTGCTCTTAGGCGATCGTGCCAAACACTTATAAAAAAAGGCTTTGATACCTTATTCTTTTTATATTTTATTTTATTTTTTATTTTTTTTACAATTACACTTTATTAACAAACACATTTGTTGTTTTGTTAGAGATGCAAAATTTTCCAACCCAACAACATGTGTTGGCCGCCCTACAAACAACTGATTATGATTATGCTCAACAAGCCCAATATGCTCAACAAGCCCAATATGGCCATCCAGCCCATTATAGTCAGCCAGCCCAACAGCCTATTCAGATGGACGCTTACCCCCCGAGTCAAGTCCCTGTGCATCCGCAAACGTTTCAAACATTGACATCTCAACAGCTGGTGTCGCATATGCACACGGGTACGCTCACTATTATTTGTAACAAAAGAATTTATCTATCTATAATTGTTGGCGACGGTCAATCAATACCCGTAACTAAGGAGATAGTGTTTTGTGTACCCCTCATAATATTTTTACCTTCATATTATATTTGAACATTAATAATAATTGATTATGGGGTTTTTACCAATTCTAAAAGACATATGAAATAATCTACTGAAACATCGTTGGTTCTTTTTATAAAGGGAATTGCATATGTATCTCTTCAGCGAATAATCGACACATATCTTTGGTAAAAAAATTTATGCAAATGGTACAATAGGTTTATATGCATAAAAGATATATATGCAATTTCATCTTTAGATATATATATATATATATATATATATATATATATATATATATATAATCCGGATCGATCGGTACGCTTTTATTTCGGTAAGATCGGTATGTTTTCAAAATGATGATTTTAACTTCGATTATTGTTTTCAAGCGTAAAACTCATTTTAATGTGATTAAAATTCAAAACGTCAAAAAAATTTGAATCAATGTTAAAAATCTTCGATGTCATGATATATGTATAATCGAATCATCTCAAATTTAATGAATCATCATTATAACTCGATTTATCAATGATTTGTGATTCAAATTTGTAATTTATGGATTGATTCACCATAAAACGATTTCTTAATCAAATAAAAAACATGAATCACTTTCTTCAAACGAATATTTCTCAATCTTCTCAAAATAAAAAATCTTCTCAATGGAACCGAGCCTATATATATATATATATATATATATATATATATATATATATATATATATATATATATATATATATATATATATATATATATAAAGATCAATAAAAGACAAATATCCAGAAAGAATAAAAGATTTTTTCAAAAAGTTCTCAAAATTCCATAAAATCCCACAAGATTGGGTATGTTGGTGCATGAAAAAGTTGTGAAGGAAGTTTTTCTAAAGTGAATATTTTTCCAAAACAATACGAAAAAAATACGTTTCATGATTAAATTATTTTTCGTGATCCAAAATTGGTTTTTGACCCAACTTCTTTTCGACTTTTTTCATCAAAATAATATTGCGATTTAACTAAAACAAGTTGAAAATTTTGTGCATCAAAATTGTTTTTGTTTATTAAAAAACGTATCAAAACTCAAAATTATAAAGATGTTTTCACAAAAGTTTTATGCACCAACATACCGATCTTATGGAATTTTTGGAATTTTGGAGAATTTAAAAAAATCTTTTTATTCTTTTTACTGGATATTTGTCTTTTTATTTTAACTTTACTTATATATATATATATATATATATATATATATATATATATATATATATATATATATATATATATATATATATATATATATATATATATATATATGTGTGTGTGTGTGTGTGTGTGTGTGTGTGTGGCCCTGCCCATCGGTATGCTTTTATTTTGAAGATTGAGAAATCTTCGTTTGAACAAATTCATTAATGTTTTTTATTTGATTCACAAGTAAACATCATTTTATGGTGAATCGAATCTATAATCACAAATTGAATTCACAAATCATTTTTAAAATCAAGTTATGATGATAATTCATTAAGGTGTTGTTTGGTTCGAGAATTTAGAATCCTAGAATTTCAAATTCTAGAAATTTGCAAGTCCTAAGAAATTTAAAATCTAGCATTTAGAATAATTTTATGTGTTTGGTTGGCTACAACCGAAAATGAAATTAGCTCCAATTCTTTAACATGACCAAATTACCCTTTCATCACCCTTTTGCAATTGCCTTGGATGTTAATTAATGTTGACCTGCTTACAACAAATTTGCTTCTGAAAATTCGAGTCTACTTTGTTACTCATTAGTTTATATCTAAACCTATATTACTTTAATCTTCGCTCTACTAGTAAAAATTCAAAACAACAAAAAGGGAATAAGTAAACTAGTAATGATAAAGAACCAAGATTAAGAAAATGGTATATTAATGTTTAAATCGAACGAGAGATTAAGAAAATTAACAAGAACTTGCCCAGAGATCACACAAGAACCCCTTAACAATTCGGACAGAGAAGAGCTTAGATGAGAGAAGAAATCGGATAATAATTGGAAAGATGTTGAAGAAGATCTAACTATCTAAGTGAAGAAGAGATTGACGGGTTAGGTCAAGAAAGTGAAAAGTCAAGGCATATGTGAAGAAAGAAATGGGGTCATTTTTGTCTTTTGTAGCAAATAAAACTAGTGGGACTCACGGAAGAAATATAAACGCTCAATTCTTATATTTTGAATTACTTGTCCCCACATCTTATTTTGATCCACATAGAAATTCAAGCAATTTTAATTTTAAATCCTACAAAATTCCTTGAAATTTCCCAACCAAACAACACCTAAATTTGTACAGATGATTCAAGATTCTACATATATCGCAAAATCGAGATTTTTAATATTAATTCAAATTTTTTACACATTTTGAATTTTAATCATTAAAATGAGTTTTACTATTGAAAACATGAATCAAAGTTAAAATCTATCGCTTTAAAACCTTCTCAATCTTTTCAAAAACTTCCTCAATCGATCCGATATATATATATATATATATATATATGGAATATGTTATTAATTTATCAGTAGCCAATCACACAATTTGTGCTAAATAATGTGGGTCCCCGATTTTTGTGTGGGTCCCGATTCTTTCTCATGGGTCCTAGGTTCATCATTGTGTATTTTTTATGAAACATTTTACTAATTGCTACAAAAATTGTAGCTAAGTTATCCTCATATATATATATATATATATATATATATATATATATATAAAAAGCCCTTTTGTTTATTTAGAAATGTGAATAGCAATAATTACGTAAAAGAATATACTTGTTCGACTTAACAACGAGGGCAGATACCAAATTTCGTGATTTGCATTTTTACACCCCGTGTCCTAAAGTAACTTCTTGATAATAGTTTAATATATCAATTTTAATAAGGTGGGCTTTTAGTTTAATTCAAGTATTTTAAATCAGATATATGTTAGCAATTGTCAGAAATATTTTAATTTAATTTGGGTGTTAATTCAAGTACATACTCTGAGATGTCATAGCAATTGTCAGATATATGTCTTTGCTTTAGTTTGTTATTTGCAATCCTCGGTGATTTTTAAACGAATATCTTCTATGTTCTATTCTTTTAACCTTGATAACAAAATTGAACATTTTGATCCTGTAGAAACAAAATTAAGGAGAAGACGAGAATCAAGAATGGAAAAGGCGAACCAAAAGAACAAAAGACCGATATGTACCTTTATACATATATTTTAGAAGGAGACACGATAAGGTACTTAATCGGATACATGACTTAAACCGTGGGACAAGATCACAAATAACTAAACACAATACTCCATGTAGCAAAGAGTTCTTCACCAAGAATCATGAATTATTAAAGAAATTATTGGAAAGATACCGACAGAGAACACACTAATAGATTCGATGGAAATGAATTTCGTAACACACCGATAGATTTGGTAAATTCTGATGGAAGCACTCTTCTTCATGTTGCTGCTATTGGTGGCAACATTGAAGTTGTCGACATCTTGGTGCAAAGAAACACAGAATTATTATTTGTCAAGGACAAGAAGGGTCACCTTCCACTTGCATTATCTGTTTCCAATATGCATACCAAGACATCTATGTGTCTGTATGAACACATGAGAAAACATCGGGATGATGCTCGCTTTAATATTATGGGCAACAGCTATGTAGAGCTTGTCGTTTTGCTACTTCTTGTCAAGATTTCTGTAAGTCTCATCTATTTTACAAACTTAGATGATAATCAATAATATACAAATAGCAAGCAAGAAAAGGCTATGAGGCTCTTTTTTATTGATACATATTAATTCATGCGCTAAATGTATTTTTACAATACGAGGCTTGGCAAGTGAGATGATCCGGATTACCCCAATACCATACTTCTCATTAGCGATGTCAGGCTTATGTCTTTAGCTCAAAAGTTCCCAAATGAACTCAAGTTCGGGAAAGGAGATGTGATGAATATGTTCCAATAATAACACCCTTTCTAAGAGTTTTTCATGGTTCGAGGATTATAGAGTGTCATTGGGAGACTAGAAAAGTGTTTTGTTCGAGATGTCCGTATGACCTCTTAATGATGTTATATTATCTCTTTATAGTAGGTTACGAGACGGTAAACATCAAATAAGAACATCGTGAAAGAGATAACTAGAAACAAAGTTGATAATCTTCTAAATTTTCTAAACAATTCTTCAATAGGAGAAGATTGTGCATAAATAATCTTTGTAAAAAATTTTGGGAAATGATCGGGAGATTTAAATCTATGTCTAGTCTAATCTGACGTGTCATCACTTTTTTACACAAGGACCCATTTTTCACAAATAAATAAATTATTTATCATACGATTTTAGGCCTAAAATTAAGTACATCATTTTAACCATGCCAATTATTTCTCATCTTATGTTTCAAAACCTTCCTCATAGACATTTTGTTTTTCAAACTACTATCCATTTTTAAAATTTTAATAACAAAGAGATGTTGGGGAAAAGAATTGATGAATTTTAAGAGGAGAGTTATTTCACATACCAAACTTTTCTTACATACCAAGGGACTCATCTCAACCATCCATCTAAAAAGAAATCAATGGATGAAATTAAAAGCATTTTATTATTTCACCTATTTTTTATAATTTAAATATCTCTTAAACCGTTAATCGTTAAGTGAAAATATTTACACCGTCGAAGAAAGATTTAATTATCTTCTATAGACGGCACTTTGATATACTTTTGAAAAAGAAAAAAATTGATTTTTCACGTTGTCATTTTTACGTTATTTGAAATTTGATTAAAAATCATATACGATATGTGATATCACACGCGATATTACACTAATATCACATGTGATATTACACTAATATCACATGTGATATTACACTAATATCACATGTGATATTACATATCATTTATGATATAACACTAATATCATATATGATATAACACTAATATCACATGTGATATTCAAATTAGTGTTTTATCATATATGATTTTTAACGCAAATTTCAAGAACGTAAAAACCGAAAACTTTAAAAAACGTGAAAATACTTAAATTTTCTTTTTTGTCGAAAGATATCAAAGTCACTATCTATGAAAGATAATTAAATGCTCGTCGTAATGATATTTTTTTTTCGCTAACGATTAACGGTTTGAAAGTTATTAATATTTAAAAAGAGGATGAAAGTGGGTTTTTAAAATGTTGAGATTAATCTCATCCATTAGATCAAATAAAATGGATGATGGAGATTGATCCCCAGATGTAAATAATCTTTATCCTCAAACGATCTTAAATCGAATTTTAAACTGTTATTCTTAAGGCACAAGATTATAACCAAATTTGTTTTGTTTTCATCATAATATTTTTTAAATATTCTTTTCTTTCTCATGATATCTTTTAATATATATATATATATATATATATATATATATATATATAAGAAAAGAAAAAAAATCCTTAAGTGGGGACTTTGGATTAAAAAAGAAAAAAAAGAAAAGAAAAGAACATTCTCTTATTAAGTGATATTTTATTTATTTATTATTATTTTTATTTTAAAATATTTACTAAAAAACTCAAATATTTCGGATTTGGAAATAGTTAAAAAACAAACGTTCTTATATATGGTTAAGAAAAGAAAAATAAATAAGAAAGTTTAAGTGTCAAAAGTATACAGAAAAAACTTAGTAAAAAGCGAGAGTGATTTTAAAAATATTTGTGTGTAATGTAAAAAAAATAAAAAATCACCTACACATACATACACTTTCCAATCTATGTGTAAATTTAAGATTAAAAGACTGATTCCCACCTATTGCCCTACATCGACACACGAAAAAGAATCTTACCCTTAATTAATATAATTAAATTAATTATAAGGTTTATATATCAACAATTTACAAATTTATATAAAATAAATAAATTAATAATCAATTCTTAAAAAAAACACAATATATAAAAATCATACATGCTGGTATTATAACTAATATATAAACAGACGATACATATTCAAGGGTTTATATGAGAATGCTAATTATAGCGAGTACATTAAATTTGGTTTATAGTTGGTTTTATCTCAATTTTGGTTTTCAAGTTTCTTAATTAAATACTTTCCCAATCAATCTTGTAATATAACCTTAATAATCACATGTCTTGTTTCATATAATTATCTTTTATAGTTTTGAATAATCATGTTTATTTGATGATTATATGAGAACAAGAAAATTATAGCAATTTGATTGAATTTCAAAAGAACGATTATAAAACTGGTCAAATTTTACCATAAAATTTTATTGGAATTTTTTAATATCATGTTAAATTTTAAGATTTATTTACACAAACTTCTTTAATCGTATTTAAATCGGACACTCAACAAGGAAGAGCTATTTAACCATCCACATACTTTTTTAAACACTATTTAATGTTATTATTGGTAACTTACTTATTGGACTGTAACTCATCTTATGCAGGCCTGTGCATGTTGCCAGTATGCGTGTTGGGACTGCCAATTTGGTTGTACATAATCCTTAAGGGGTTATTCCTTGAGAATTTTGGTAAGACGAATCAAAAGTTATAGTAATCATATGACTAATAATGGAAGAGAGAAAAGTTGCTTATTTGGTAGAGATTGTTATCTGTCTATACTTTGCGTGCGGCCGCTCGTTCAAGATACATTGCAAATTCATCAAGATGCAAGTCGGCTATTATCACGTGTATGTTCAAGGTTACGATTTACGCTCATCGACGCCTACCAAAAGTATTACACCAATTCTGTTTTGAAGCCACTAGACAAAATGCATCCACTTTTATTAGAGGTATTATGGAGGAGTTTCAGAGGCAATTTGGAGTACCAATGAAGATGGTCACAATTTTATTCAATATTCTGTGATTAATCGATCGTAAAAGATTTACAACCTACTATATGAAATGAGCGAGCACAAGAATATTTATAAAACAATGAAAGACTCCTCTCGAATAATCTCTTGCATTTGGCTGCAAGATTAGCACCTTCTAACAAGTTGAATCTAATATCGGGGCAGCTTTGCAAATTAACGTGAACTACAATGGTTCAAGGTAATGTACTTTAACCAATGACTCAAAGTTTAAATTTAAGTAAGCAAACATGAAGTTCTAAAGACGTACGTAATATTATATATCTTCCACGGTTAATATATCTTAATATTTATTAGGAAGTTGAACGATTTGTATGTCCCTTATGCCGGATAGAAAAGAACTCAGATGATGAAACGCCTGAAATGGTATTCACTAGAGAACACAAAGACCTGGTGATGGATGGAGAGAACTGGATAAAGAAAACCGCCGAGTCATACACAATAACAGCTGCACTCATTATCACCATTGTATTTGCCGCAGCTATAACAGTGCCCGGCGGAAATGATCAGGAATTAGGGACACCGATTTTCACTAACAACATTGCGTTCACATTATTTGCTGTATCAGATGCGATATCATTATTCACGGCTGTTACGTCCTTGTTAATGTTTTATCAATCCTTACGGCACGTTTTCGAACAAGACTTTCTCCTCAAGTTACCTAAGGCTAATTATTGGCCTCACTATGTTGTTCCTCTCGACGGTAACAATGATCATAGCTTTTGAGCAACATTGTTCCTTGTGTTTGGACAAAGTAACTTACTGGTGCTTATTCCAATAGGTGCATTGACATGCCTTCCGATTACATCTTTTGTGATCTTTCAGTTTCCTCTTATTGTGGAATTGATAAGGGCTACATATTTTGGTGGTTTTTGTTAGGAAAAGTTTGAATACTTCTACTGAATCAGTTGTAGCCGTGGGTGTCGCTCCTTCAGGCTATTGCGTAATGTTGTTAAATTTATATTGTTTTGCATCATTTCCATCTATCAATGGTTTCTTATGTGTAACACCAGTTTGTTTTGAATATATGGTACCTTCAGGATATCCATTTCAAAACTTATTCGCACTATAATCACTAAGCATAAAGATGTCATTTTTAGTCTGTATTGTGGATTGAAGAACCAGAATATCTATTGTTGACCGAAGAGTCATAACCCATTAAATTTGGTCATCATCAACAAGAACCCAGTTATATTTAGATAATGTTTCGTTCTTGAATTCATGTTAATGCTCAACAATCGGTAATTTTTTCTTCTGTGTGAATCGAGATATCGTTTCTGTAATTCTATCATTCATTTGTAAGAAGATTCGTTAAGGTAAATCTCTGAACAATGGGTGGACGCTTAATTTTGAACTGCTCCTGATTTCTAAAAACAGAGCTTTTGTTAATCTGTAATGGGGTTGATCGATCACTTTTGTTAAAGTTTGAAAAACATATATTGTTGTACTTATAATCTCAGTTTTTGGATTCAAGGGTGTTTGGATTGCTTACTCAAGTGCTTTTCTTATCTTTAAGAATATCAGCAGTTTTGATGAAAGTATGTAACTGTTTTTAGTGTAAATAAGCATTTAAAATACACTTGCTTAATAAGCTGATAAGCACTTTCAATAGACAGTCCCGAACACCCCTAAAAGCAATTTTGGTGGTTTCTATAAAATAACAATTGAGTTTATGCGACTTCCAGCCTGTTTGGCCTGTTTGAGACTATAATGAGCACATCGGCCCATTTATATGTATGTGAGTCGAAATCACTATGTAAGTCATTGGAATCTATTACTGATTTGGAATTTTGTATGCATGCAGTCGATCACATGCATATTTCCGTGAAGATCTAATGAATGTATCTGTTTGCAATATTGCTGAAGATAATCTTTGTGACCATATTATGCCTGCTTCTGTTGATACATTGGTAAGCATTGAAAACACAACTTAATGGTTCTGATTAAGGGCTGTGAACATACAAAATTTGTAGATGAAGTGCTAATAAAATTTTACAGGTTTTACATTATCTTCAGTTTCACCTGAGAAGATGCCTATTGTGCTACAAAAATTAGGACATGTATTAAAGGTTTCTTCCGATGAACTTATTGTATCTGAACACACAAGTTGGATAAAGGTAACAGACTTTGGTGTTATTTATTTAATGGTAATCATCTTTTTAGAACGGTTAGTTAGTAGTTAGTGGTTCGAGTCATGCAGTGACATCCAAGCGGGCAATATGCCTTCCTCGAACCTTCGCTTTTGAGGAATAAACACCACTCTTTTTTCTGCTTTGCCTAGGAGGAAAACCCCATTGGTAAACCTCAAACCCGAGAACTCCAAGGGAAACAACCCCCCAGGTTACCCATGGTGGCCACTTAATCTAGACCAAGTGGTTTTTATGGTAATCATCTTATTTTGCCTGTAAAAACCATCAATCCCTGTAGACGCTAACCATTTTGACTATTTTTTAACCTACCGAAGAGTGCTCAAAAACAGAAATTCAAAAGTTAGAGGGTCTTTTTATACGTTAAAGCAAAGTTGGCTACTAAATATAAAGGTTTAACCAAAGTCAGTTACCTTGTACAATTTGCCCTTCTTTGAAATTCCAATTTTGGATCTTTCTTTCTTCACAGATCTTATGTCTGCATACCATACAAAATTTGCAGCTAATGGTTACATTCTCTTACATGATTAAGCTATTGGGGACTATGCTCAAGTGAGTCTCCAAACTTCTTATGGTAACGTTATTATAATGTAAATAGCGAAAATAAACCAAAAGATTTTACCATAATTTTTTGGCCATTTTGCAGGCAATGCTATTGAGCAAGAATCGGGTTATCAGTGAGAGCTTCTATTACTGTAATGATTCTGCAGACTTTTGGTCTTCACTCTTCATTGTATACGCTTGCATGTTTCATGTTATGTTTATGTTATTATCAAAAAATTATGCCGTGTTTGTCCTATTTCTTAGAAGATTTGTTGTCAGAGTTATTATCAGAAAATTATGCCGCTGGATTTACGGTAGTGGATGCGAATACGTGCAACTAAGAGATCGAAAATCGAGCTAGAAATATTACCATGCGGCGGTATAATTCAATCCTTCAACCTATGAAATTGATAAATTTTACCGAAGTACATATGACTCTATGAGCGAGTCAAATTGGTAAAAATAAAAACAGAAAAAGTCAAATGGATCAAACGGGTTGAAGGTCGTCCAAAGTGACAATTATTAGTGCGCAAAACCTCTTGTATCATTTTACAAAAAAAGACTATTTTTTGCCACACTATTGTCTTAACAGAGTTGGAAGGTTCGGTGAATAAGTGCTCAGGTCGACTAACCATACTAAAATGACACGTTTAGCCCGTTTAGCCAACTCTATGGTATGCCGCATGACATTTCCTTATTCTAAGTCAATCTTTCTTCTATTTTAGTTGTTGGATACGAGCAGTTTTAAGACCATCGTGACCATAATATAATTCCACTGTCAAAAACCATGAATCGTCAATTCTGGTTTGTGGGTCGAATGCCCTACTGCAACATCTTTCACAATGAATTATGTGGCACCTGACTTGATCCATCTGATTCCCGTCATGTAAGTGATGAATGAATAGATATCTTTGAATGATATTATATTCTGAAACATAGATATAAAGGCTAATTAAGTTTATAGAACTACAATGTGTATTTAGAATTTATTACAGTCACAGGTTTCATTAGTGTTTCCTAAATAGTTCTTGTTGCATGTGTATAACCTCATATGAGTTCGAACTCGAAAATTTAAAACTAAATAAAAAAATATTTATCTAAACTACGTTCGTGGACCTGCAGAGCCCTGCATTACTTATTGTTGTCTCTTCATGCAGATTGCTAACAAAAATCAATATGGTAAATCATTGGTTAGAGCAAAGTAGCCTCATCTTTCATGGCGCACTAGCTCCCATCCTAATGAAATACCAGCTTCAGAAGCACAGAAAATGACTTTCATACATACTGCATATCCAGTTCCAGAGATGGTTGACATTCAACATGACTTTTTAATTTTGACTTTCAACATGACACTAAACATTTAAAACCATTCATTATAAGCCAGAAACCTCTATAATGATCCATCGATTCTGCACACTGAAACGTAACACTGTTTAAGGATCATTGATCCAATCTTCCTTAATTTCCTCATGGTTTTTGTACACTCATTTGGTCAATATGCCAGCTTTGAGCTATTAGGTCAACTTGAGGTTAATTCTTCACAGTCAAGCTTGCTAATTTTAGCTTCAAAACACCATAGACAAACTTTAACCTTATGGGCAGCAGTAACCAAAGCCATTTTCACGAGCAAAAAGAGAGAATGCAGGTTGTAGCTTATATAATGGCCTCTTCTTTTTGCTTACAACAACAACAACAACAACAGACCCAATCCCGCCGAGGCAGGGTATGGGGGAGGTAAAATGTAGACAGATCCTACCCCTACCCCAGGGTAAACCCGTGGGTAGAGAGACTGCTTCCAACGAGACCTCCGGCAAGTGTATGTGTGCAGGTGATAAAGTAAAGAAAAAAGAGCAAAAGACATAAAACAATAATGCACAAAACACAGCCAAAGAAAGCACACCGAACAAGCAAACAAAGCATAAAGGGGAGAAAGAAAACCGCGTACAAGAGATGCATAATAATTGTACAAGCAGCCTTAAGTATCAGTGTATCAAATTGTTAATTTGCAGGTATCATGATCCACCTTTTTGAGAACAAAAAAATCTTCAAGATTAACAACAAATGAACCTGATGCATCTCTTGTACGCACAACAGATGCAAGCCCTGGTGCTCTTAGAGCTTCAAACTCAGCCCAAAGAAGCTCGCCTGATCAGAAACGACCCGTTTCTAGGAACACATCAATCAGCAACCTAAAGAACTTTGAATACACTTTTAATAAAGCACTTTAGTACTATACAAGGTGCACTGGATTTGAATTGCATAGTATCTGAATCACTCGTCGCCAGAACGAGAATTTTCATTTTTTTTAATGATTTTTATGGTTTTATTGGGGTTGAAAGTATCATGTTGTGGATATCTTGTCAAGGTATACAATATCAAGATTTTGAGTTTGCTTTTATTTACAGTAAATGTTCCATTATTAAAACTTGGTTTCTTTAGATTTTACCTGCAGACTGTTGACAATAATGATCTTGCATTGAAAATCTACATCAAAGCAAGAGCAACACCAAATGTTGTTGCAGCTTTTGTTGAGCGGAGGGAGTTTGATAAAATGCTTATTTACTCTAAGAAGGTAGTCGTAACTCTCAGCTATAGATTTTATGTCATAAAGCGAAGTTAACAAAGCAAAATAACCAAAAGTCAACAAAAGTCAAATAACATACTACTAAATATCCTTGGAGTAAATTGTTCACGTATATCATATTACTAAATATCTTTGGTACCTGATTTTGTCGAGGGACAGATCCAAGATTTTCAAGAGGATGTTGCACAAAGGAATTGATTGGCTAACTAAAATTACACCTTAAGAAACGAAAGTAGCAAAAAACAATTATTAGAGGTTGCACATACAAAAAAAGCGCAATTTTAAAATTTGTTTGTACTTCGTGACCTAAAATCGGGTGTAACCCACGCTATGTCCGGCACGCATGTGAGTCCATGATTTTGTGTGTGTAAAGCAAAAGATAAGAAATTAACAAAAATGTACAAAGCAAAAGATAAGAAATTAACAAAAATGTACAATAATCAATGAAATAATACAAGTTATTATACTATATGTTACCAATTGGATAACAAAACAAAGAGTCAAAAATCAATACAACTCGTCACTTGCTTCGCTTTTTCGTTGTCTCACTTCTCCTACATAGTTTAGCATGATATTGATGCTTAGGGGTGTCATAAAAACCGACCCGACCCGAACTCAAATATGGTTTTTCGGGTCGAGTTAGTCGGGTAAAAATTATATTCAGATCAACCCGAATAGACCCGAGTTCTAAACAAGGTCGGGTTCAGAAATAATATTTGTCTCTCACTAAGGTTCGGGTCAACCCGAGTGACCCGAGTTTCATTTTTTTCTTTCTAATTTGTATGTAAACACCATTAAACGACCTAGACCCGAACCCGAGTCGACCCGACCTGAATTAACCCGACCCGAGTTGACCCGAACCCGAATTGACCCGACCCAAGTGACCCGAGTTCTAAACAAGGTCGGGTTCGGGTATGTTTTTTTTTAGCCTTGACCCGAATTGACCCGAACCCAACTAGGTCAACCCGAATAACAACCCTATTGATGCTCATGATGTTCTTCTTTTCTAACATAAATTCACCCATGTATTATGATATACTAATTGATACCACAGACGGCGGCCACCAAAGATGGACCCAGAAAGTTGAAGACGGGCAAAATTTTTTGTTGACAAAAGTCACAGCACACAAAAATAAGGATAAAGATATAAGGTTTTTACATTGTTTGGCTTCAGTGGGGTTTTTACATTGTTTGGCTTCGTGGGGGCAATTTAATTTTATGAGGGTGCACTTTAATAAAATGGTCATAAAAAAATTTTTTTTACACTAAAATCTGATTTTTTTTGGCGAATCGTGGAGGGCACCGCCCCCCCATAATGTATATGTAGTTCCGCCCCTGGCGGCCACTAATTGGATACCCGCGCATGGCGGCAGGATAAATATGGTAACATTATAACTATGACGAATGAATTGCTGACCCAACTCTCACCGCAATTCCCTGCCCGCTTAATTATTTCATTTTATAACACTCTGAATGTATATGTATTCATTGTATGTGTGTTGTTTAGGTTTTCCGTAGCTTTCCCGCAACACCATATTGACATCATTATTCCAAAGGTATATAATTTTGTCGAATCAAGTTTGTATTGATTCAAAAATTAAAGCTAAATTTGTAAAAAAATAATAATAATTAAAATATAGTTAACCCACTAAAATTGTAAAAAACCAAAAATAAAATAAAAAAAAAAAAAAAAAAAAAAAAAAAAAAAGAAAATCAAAATAGATATTGAATTAAAAAACACAAAGTTTTAAAAAAATATGGTGAAATTATATCAGAAAATAAATAAATAGGTAAAAAAAATATTTTAATTTAAAGATAAAAGTGATTAATTGAGATGTGACACATGTTATTTTATGATTGAAGCTTCTTATTTTAATTTTTTATGTATCTTATAAGTTAAATATTTTATATAATAGTATAGATATAGATATACAACTTACAAGTGACAGTGGTATCCATTTTTTATTAAAAAGAACTATCATCATGAGAGAATTGGCTAGTAACACCATTAAAACATTGCAAAGTAAGAGAAAAAATGCCTCTAAAGCATATGCAGTTATGAACCTTCAATCATGATGGAACAAAAGCAAAATTTTGCGTTTTCAGTTGAGAAAATCTACAAAGGCGATCCAAACTTCATAATCATATCTTAAGATCTTCTTTTTTTTTTTATCTCCAAAAACTACGAGTCATTAAAAGATGACTTGAGAGAGATAAGGCAAAGGTAACTCAACTACGTAAAAAGATATATGTGTACTTTTAATTTTTGTTTCAGGATACGTTGTTGGGACATCATAATGCCCATATGATAAGTCCTAATTAGTACTATACTTATCACATTATTATTGCTCATATATTGCTTGTTTATATATGAATTGATGTTTAATTGCTTAAGTTTTCCACTTTCACTCGTTATTGAGCAATATTATAAAAGACATGGAAAATGACATGATTTGAGCTATTTTGGATGATTTTGTATGCACTGCTAAAGAGCATACGGCGTATGTAACTCTGATCATACACTGTATTGATATCTGGAAGAATTCACGAAGTATTGGTGAATATTGAAGCATACGACGTATTTATATCTGGTAATATGTCGCATTGAGAAGCTCTGCAGTCAAAGCCTAAGTAAAAAATTGAAGGTATACGGCATATGAAACTCTGGCCATACGCCGTATTGAAGATCTTATCCCCAGTCCAAGTATATCGAAGATTTGAAGGTATACGGCGTATGAAACTCTGTCATATGCCATATTTAAAAGGTACGCAGAATATGCTTGGAGTATGCTTTCTTCGTCCGCAATTAAGATATCCAGAATACGCCGTATTCCTTCCCTAACATAAGATTATAAATCCAAACTCTATTCGGGAGTATTTGACATCATACACTCACCACATCTCAACCACATCCGAATTTCACCACTCCAAGGCCCCAGAGCTAGGAAATCAAGAAGAGAATGTAATGACATCAAATAAGGTCATATTTATATCATCATTTATCCTATGTTTATTGCTTATTTTATATCATTTTATATAAGATTTGATACTTAATTGCTTAAATGCTTGAACTCAGTTATTATCAAGCAATTGGTGAAAGTTAGCAATAATGAACACGTTTTGATGCAAAATGGATCAAGTTCGAGAAAGTCCACTTTAAAGAAAAGAATAAGCCGTATCATTTTAGGCAGATACGTCGTATACCAAGACGTGGACGATTATCAAGACCATTGCCTATTGCCTGACTTTGAAGAATACGACGTAACCAATTATTTGGATACGCCATATATGAAACTTTGGTCAACAAGAAGAGCAAGCTTGTTTTAGTTCAGATACGCCATATGACATTATGAAAATACGTCATATACATCTCAAAGACTTTACTAGATTTCCAAGATAAAGAAGACTTGATACGTTGTATTTATCTTTATGATACGTCGTATCAGTAAGGTCGTGTGCGAATATTCTAGAAATATAATAATCTCGGACCCCACGCGAAGTTACCTCGATACGCCGTACTGGATAAATCCAATATGCCGTGTCGACCGTATTCGAAAAGTATAAATAGAAAACCCTAAGTCAGTTTTTCAAAGAGCTTTTAACCACCAAGTACAAAACCAGAGATTAAAGAAGACCAAGAAGGTCCTGCTAGTGCCATAATTGTTGGAATTAGATATCAAGACATTCAAATAAATAATCACCATTGAGAAGGTTTTTATTTTGAAAAGATTGAGAAATCTTCGTTTGAACAAATTCATTCATGTTTTTTATTTGATTCACAAGTAAACATCATTTTATGGTGAATCGAATCTATAATCACAAATTGAATTCACAAATCATTTTTAAAATCAAGTTATGATGATAATTCATTAAGGTGTTGTTTGGTTCGAGAATTTAGAATCCTAGAATTTCAAATTTAGAAATTTGCAAGTCCTAAGAAATTTAAAATCTAGCATTTAGAATAATTTTATGTGTTTGGTTGGCTACAACCGAAAATGAAATTAGCTCCAATTCTTTAACATGACCAAATTACCCTTTCATCACCCTTTTGCAATTGCCTTGGATGTTAATTAATGTTGACCTGCTTACAACAAATTTGCTTCTGAAAATTCGAGTCTACTTTGTTACTCATTAGTTTATATCTAAACCTATATTACTTTAATCTTCGTCTACTAGTAAAAATTCAAAAAACAACAAAAAAGGGGAATAAGTAAACTAGTAACAGATAAAGAACCAAGATTAAGAAAATGGTATATTAACAAGCTTAAATCGAACGAGAGATTAAGAAAATTAACAAGAACTTGCCCAGAGATCACACAAGAACCCCTTAACAATTCGGACAGAGAAGAGCTTAGATGAGAGAAGAAATCGGATAATAATTGGAAAGATGTTGGAAGAAGATCTAACTATCTAAGTGAAGAAGAGAGATTGATGGGTTAGGTTGAAGAAAGTGAAAAAGTCAAGGCATATGTGAAGAAAGAAAATGGGGGTCATTTTTGTCTTTTTGTAGCAAATAAAACTAGTGGGACTCACGGGAAGAAATATAAAACGCTCAATTCTTATATTTTGAATTACTTGTCCCCACATCTTATTTTGATCCACACATAGAAATTCAAGCAATTTTAATTTTAAATCCTACAAAATTCCTTGAAATTTCCCCAACCAAACAACACCTAAATTTGTACAGATGATTCAGTATTCTACATATATCGCAAAATCGAGAGATTTTTAATATTAATTCAAATTTTTTTTACACATTTTGAATTTTAATCACATTAAAATGAGTTTTACGGTTGAAAAACATGAATCAAAGTTAAAAATCTATCGTTTTTGAAAACCTTCTCAATCTTTTCAAAAAAACTTCCTCAATCGATCCGGATATATATATATATATATATATATATGGAATATGTTATTAAATTTATCAGTAGCCCAATTAATACAATTTTGTGCTAAATAATGTGGTCCCCGATTTTTGTGTGGGTCCCGATTCTTTTCTCATGGGTCCTGGTTCATCATAGTGTATTTTTATTAAACATTTTAATTAATTGGCTACAAAAAATTATAATGTTTATCCTCATATATATATATATATATATATATATATATATGCAAAAGCCCTTTTGTTTATTTAGAAATGTGAATAGCAATAATTACGTAAAAGAATATACTTGTTCTGACTTAACAACGAGTGGCCGTATACCAGCTCGTATTTGCATTTTTACACCCCGTGTCCTAAAGTAACTTCTTGATAATAGTTTAATATATCAATTTTAATAAGGTGGGCTTTTTAGTTTAATTCAAGTATTTTAAACTGTATATATGTTAGCAATTAAGCTGTAAATATTTTAATTTAATTTGGGTGTTAATTCAAGTACATACTCTTGAGATGCTGTTAGCAATTAAGCTGTATATATGTCTTTGCTTTAGTTTGTTATTTGCAATCCCTGGTGATTTTTAAACGAATATCTTCTATGTTCTATTCTTTTTAACCTTGATAACAAAATTGAACATTTTGATCCTGTAGAAACAAAATTAAGGAGAAGACGAGCAGAATCAGCAATGGAAAAAGGCGAACCAAAAGAACAAAAGACCGACATGTACCTTTATACATATATTTTAGAAGGAGACACAGATAAGGTACTTAATCGGATACAGTACCTTAAACCGTGGGACAAGATCACAAATAACGGAAACACAATACTCCATGTAGCAGTGAGTTCTTCTACCAAGAATCATGAATTATTAAAGAAATTATTGGAAAAGATACCGACAGAGAACACACTAATAGATTCAGATGGAAATGAATTTCAGAACACACTGATAGATTTGGTAAATTCTGATGGAAGCACTCTTCTTCATGTTGCTGCTATTGGTGGCAACATTGAAGTTGTCGACATCTTGGTGCAAAGAAACACAGAATTATTATTTGTCAAGGACAAGAAGGGTCACCTTCCACTTGCATTATCTGTTTCCAATATGCATACCAAGACATCTATGTGTCTGTATGAACACATGAGAAAACATCGGGATGATGCTCGTTTTAATATTATGGGCAACAGTTGCGAGGAGCTTGTCGTTCTTGCTACTTCTTGTCAAGATTTCGGTAAGTCTCATCTATTTTACAAACTTAGATGATAATCAATAATATACAAATAGCAAGCAAGAAAAAGGCTATGAGGCTCTTTTTTTTATTGATACATATTAATTCATGCGCTAAATGTATTTTTACAATACGTAGGCTTGGCAAGTGAGATGATCTGGGATTACCCCAATACCATACTTCTCATTAGCGATGCTGTGCTTATGTCTTTAGCTCAAAAGTTCCCAGCTGAACTCAAGTTCTGGGAAAGGAGATGTGATGAATATGTTCCAATAATAACACCCTTTCTAAGAGTTTTTTTCATGGTTCGAGGGATTATAGAGTGCTGCCTTGGGAGACTAGAAAAGTGTTTTGGTTCGAGATGTCCGTATGACCTCTTAATGATGTTATATTATCTCTTTATAGGTAGGTTACGAGACGGTAAACATCAAATAAGAACATCGTGAAAGAGATAACTAGAAACAAAGTTGATAATCTTCTAAATTTTTCTAAACAATTCTTCAATAGGAGAAGATTGTGCATAAATAATCTTTGTAAAAAAATTTTGGGAAATGATTGGGAGATTTAAATCTATGTCTAGTCTAATCTGACGTGTCATCACTTTTTTTACACAAGGACCCATTTTTCACAAATAAATAAATTATTTATCATACGATTTTAGGCCTAAAATTAAGTACATCATTTTAACCATGCCAATTATTTCTCATCTTATGTTTCAAAACCTTCCTCATAGACATTTTGTTTTTCAAACTACTATCCATTTTTAAAATTTTAATAACAAAGAGATGTTGGGGAAAAGAATTGATGAATTTTAAGAGGAGAGTTATTTCACATACCAAACTTTTCTTACATACCAGGCGACTCATCTCAACCATCCATCTAAAAGAAATCAATGGATGAAATTAAAAGATTTTATTATTTCACCTATTTTTTATAATTTAAATATCTCTTAAACCGTTAATCGTTAAGTGAAAATATTTACACCGTCGCGAAGAGCATTTAATTATCTTTCTATAGACGGGCACTTTGATATACTTTTGAAAAAAGAAAAAAAAATTGATTTTTTCACGTTTTTTCGTCATTTTTTACGTTATTTGAAATTTGCATGGAAAAAATCATATATGATATGTGATATCACATGTGATATTACACTAATATCACATGTGATATTACACTAATATCACATGTGATATTACACTAATATCACATGTGATATTACATATCATTTATGATATAACACTAATATCATATATGATATAACACTAATATCACATGTGATATTCAAATTAGTGTTTTATCATATATGATTTTTTAATGCAAATTTCAGTAACGTAAAAAAACTAAAAACTTTAAAAAAACGTGAAAATACGAAATTTTCTTTTTTTGTCGAAAGTATATCAAAGTGTCTATCTATAGAAAGATAATTAAATGCTCGTCGCAATGATATTTTTTTTTTCGCTTAACGATTAACGGTTTGAAAGTTATTAATATTTAAAAAAAGAGGATGAAAGTGGGTTTTTTAAAATGTTGAGATTAATCTCATCCATTAGATCAAATAAAAATGGATGATGGAGATTGATCCCTTGGTATGTAAATAATCTTTTATCCTCAAATGATCTTAAATCGAATTTTAAACTGTTATTCTTTAAGGCACAAGATTATAACCAAATTTGTTTTGTTTTCATCATAATATTTTTTAAATATTCTTTTCTTTCTCATGATATCTTTTAATATATATATATATATATATATATATATATATATATATATATATATATATATATAAAGAAAAGAAAAATCCTTAAGTGGGGACTTTTGGATTAAAAAAAAAAAAAAAAAAAAGAAAAGAACATTCTCTTATTAAGTGATATTTTATTTATTTATTATTATTTTTATTTTAAAATATTTACTAAAAAACTCAAATATTTTGATTTGGAAATAGTTAAAAAACAAACGTTCTTATATATGGTTAAGAAAAGAAAAATAAATAAGAAAGTTTAAGTGTCAAAAGTATACAGAAAAAACTTAGTAAAAAGCGAGAGTGATTTTAAAAATATTTGTGTGTAATGTAAAAAAAAAAAATCACCTACACATACATACACTTTCCAATCTATGTGTAAATTTAAGATTAAAAGACTGATTCCCACCTATTGCCCTACATCGACACACGAAAAAGAATCTTACCCTTAATTAATATAATTAAATTAATTATAAGGTTTATATATCAACAATTTACAAATTTATATAAAATAAATAAATTAATAATCAATTCTTAAAAAAAACACAATATATAAAAATCTGCGCGTGCGCGGGTATTATAACTAATATATAAACAGACGTATACATATTCAAGGGTTTATATGAGAATGCTAATTATAGCGAGTACATTAAATTTGGTTTATAGTTGGTTTTATCTCAATTTTGGTTTTCAAGTTTCTTAATTAAATACTTTCCCCAATCAATCTTGTAATATAACCTTAATAATCACATGTCTTGTTTCATATAATTATCTTTTTATAGTTTTGAATAATCATGTTTATTTGATGATTATATGAGAACAAGAAAATTATAGCAATTTGATTGAATTTCAAAAGAACGTATCATAAAACTGGTCAAATTTTACCATAAAATTTTATTGGAATTTTTTTTAATATCATGTTAAATTTTAAGATTTATTTACACAAACTTCTTTAATCGTATTTAAATCGGACACTCAACAAGGAAGAGCTATTTAACCATCCACATACTTTTTTTAAACACTATTTAATGTTATTATTGGTAACTTACTTATTGGACTGTAACTCATCTTATGCAGGCCTGTGCATGTTGCCAGTATGCGTGTTGGGACTGCCAATTTGGTTGTACATAATCCTTAAGGGGTTATTCCTTGAGAATTTTGGTAAGACGAATCAAAAGTTATAGTAATCATATGACTAATAATGGAAGAGAGAAAAAAGTTGCTTATTTGGTAGAGATTGTTATCTGTCTATACTTTGCAGTGCGGCCGTTCGTTCAAGATACATTGCAAATTCATCAAGATGCAAGTCGGCTATTATCACGTGTATGTTCAAGGCTACGATTTACGTCTATCGACGCCTACCAAAAGTATTACACCAATTCTGTTTTTGAAGCCACTAGACAAAATGCATCCACTTTTATTAGAGGTATTATGGAGGAGTTTCCAGAGGCAATTTGGAGTACCAATGAAGATGGTCACAATTTTATTCAATATTCTGTGATTAATCGATCAGAAAAGATTTACAACCTACTATATGAAATGAGCGAGCACAAGAATATTTATAAAACAATGAAAGACTCCTCTCGGAATAATCTCTTGCATTTGGCTGCAAGATTAGCACCTTCTAACAAGTTGAATCTAATATCGGGGGCAGCTTTGCAAATTCAACGTGAACTACAATGGTTCAAGGTAATGTACTTTAACCAATGACTCAAAGTTTAAATTTAAGTAAGCAAACATGAAGTTCTAAAGACGTACGTAATATTATATATCTTCCACGGTTAATATATCTTAATATTTATTAGGAAGTTGAACGATTTGTATGTCCCTTATGCCGGATAGAAAAGAACTCAGATGATGAAACGCCTGAAATGGTATTCACTAGAGAACACAAAGACCGGTGATGGATGGAGAGAACTGGATAAAGAAAACCGCCGAGTCATACACAATAACAGCTGCACTCATTATCACCATTGTATTTGCCGCAGCTATAACAGTGCCCGGCGGAAATGATCAGGAATTAGGGACACCGATTTTCACTAACAACATTGCGTTCACATTATTTGCTGTATCAGATGCGATATCATTATTCACGGCTGTTACGTCCTTGTTAATGTTTTTATCAATCCTTACGGCACGTTTTTCGGAACAAGACTTTCTCCTCAAGTTACCTACGAAGCTAATTATTGGCCTCACTATGTTGTTCCTCTCGACGGTAACAATGATCATAGCTTTTGGAGCAACATTGTTCCTTGTGTTTGGACAAAGTAACTTACTGGTGCTTATTCCAATAGGTGCATTGACATGCCTTCCGATTACATCTTTTGTGATCTTTCAGTTTCCTCTTATTGTGGAATTGATAAGGGCTACATATTTTGGTGGTTTTTTTGTTAGGGAAAAGTTTGAATACTTCTACTGAATCAGTTGTAGCCGTGGGTGTCGTTCCTTCAGGCTATTGCGTAATGTTGTTAAATTTATATTGTTTTGCATCATTTCCATCTATCAATGGTTTCTTATGTGTAACACCAGTTTGTTTTGAATATATGGTACCTTCAGGATATCCATTTCAAAAACTTATTCGCACCATAATCACTAAGCATAAAGATGTCATTTTTAGTCTGTATTGTGGATTGAAGAACCAGAATATCTATTGTTGACCGAAGAGTCATAACCCATTAAATTTGGTCATCATCAACAAGAACCCAGTTATATTTAGATAATGTTTCGTTCTTGAATTCATGTTAATGCTCAACAATCGGTAATTTTTTCTTCTGTGTGAATCGAGATATCGTTTCTGTAATTCTATCATTCATTTGTAAGAAGATTCGTTAAGGTAAATCTCTGAACAATGGGTGGACGCTAATTTTGAACTGCTCCTGATTTCTAAAAAACAGAGCTTTTTGTTAATCTGTAATGGGGTTGATCGATCACTTTTTGTTAAAGTTTGAAAAACATATATTGTTGTACTTATAATCTCAGTTTTTGGATTCAAGGGTGTTTGGATTGCTTACTCAAGTGCTTTTCTTATCTTTTAAGAATATCAGCAGTTTTGATGAAAGTATGTAACTGTTTTTTAGTGTAAATAAGCATTTAAAATACACTTGCTTAATAAGCTGATAAGCACTTTCAATAGACAGTCCCGAACACCCCCTAAAAGCAATTTTGGTGGTTTCTATAAAATAACAATTGAGTTTATGCGACTTCCAGCCTGTTTGGCCCGTTTGAGACTATACGAGCACATCGGCCCATTTATATGTATGTGAGTCGAAATCACTATGTAAGTCATTGGAATCTATTACTGATTTGGAATTTTGTATGCATGCAGTCGATCACATGCATATTTCCGTGAAGATCTAATGAATGTATCTGTTTGCAATATTGCTGAAGATAATCTTTGTGACCATATTATGCCTGCTTCTGTTGATACATTGGTAAGCATTGAAAACACAACTTAATGGTTCTGATTAAGGGCTGTGAACATACAAAATTTGTAGATGAAGTGCTAATAAAATTTTACAGGTTTTTACATTATCTTCAGTTTCACCTGAGAAGATGCCTATTGTGCTACAAAAATTAGGACATGTATTAAAGGTTTCTTCCGATGAACTTATTGTATCTGAACACACAAGTTGGATAAAGGTAACAGACTTTGGTGTTATTTATTTAATGGTAATCATCTTTTTTTAGAACGGTTAGTTAGTAGTTAGTGGTTCGAGTCATGCAGTGACATCCAAGCGGGCAATATGCCTTCCTCGAACCTTCGCTTTTGAGGAATAAACACCACTCTTTTTTCTGCTTTGCCTAGGAGGAAAACCCCATTGGTAAACCTCAAACCCGAGAACTCCAAGGGAAACAACCCCCCAGGTTACCCATGGTGGCCACTTAATCTAGACCAAGTGGTTTTATGGTAATCATCTTATTTTGCCTGTAAAACCATCAATCCCTGTAGACGCTAACCATTTTGACTATTTTTAACCTACCAAGAGTGCTCAAAACAGAAATTCAAAAGTTAGAGGGTCTTTTATACGTTAAAGCAAAGTTGGCTACTAAATATAAAGGTTTAACCAAAGTCAGTTACCTTGTACAATTTGCCCTTCTTTGAAATTCCAATTTTGGATCTTT